>CAJQUN010000988.1:0-128430 GCA_907163345.1 Haberlea rhodopensis
GATTCTTGTGGTAATCAAAATACAAAACAAAACAGGTAAAAGAGACACGTGTGGGGAATTGGTAAATTCATAGATTCGGGATCATCAATTCTCCATGAATAAATCAGAACACTGAGTTAAGGCAACTGAATACATCAACGACTTCCATTCTTCATACCACTGAATCACCTACCGCCATTCTTCCTTAGACCTAGACGAAAAGCACATAGCAACATTTGGTGCATTAATGCATTTGCATGCCACTTCATGAGCACACGGACCACCTTTGACCATCTCTTCGATAGACGAGATAACAGATGAACCGTGGTTGATTTAATGCAGTCGCACGCGTACAATGGCTCATCGGAAAAACCAAGAGACACCTTTGGGGAAAAACCAATAGTTAAGGCAACTGAATACATCAACGACTTCCATTCTTCAGACCACTGAATCATCTACCGTCATCCTTCCTTAGACATAGACGAGAAAGCACAGAGCACATTTGTGCATTTAAATGCATTTGCATGCCACTTCATGAGCACACGGAACCATGTTTGACCATCTCTTCGATAGACGATAACAGATGACCGTGGTTGATTTAATTGTAAAAGAGCAACACTGCAGAGTGCATACGACACTTATTATACTGTAATAATATATATATCATATATATATATGTGTGTACTGGCGTATCTTAAGACCCGTTCATATAAAAATTGCCTTGAAAAATAGATGGAGACGATTGGTTGTATAATAAGATGATGGCACTCGAGTGCAGTTCGAGCTCATTTTTGGTGATGATTAAATTTTAAAACTGAACCAGACATAATCATGCCACATGGTAAATTGTATTAGGCAAGCCTAGTATAACATGCTCAAATCGAGAATTGTTGGTATGGAGAATCAAAATTTTGATCTAACGGTTTTGAGCTCACATATTCCACAAACCCGGACACCAAAAGTTCAGTTATCTGTTATTCTAATAAGAATCCCACTTTCCAAAATTAGCGAGCGACCACCACTCTTTCCCCAAATCTAAAACCCTAATATTTTGCCTTTCATTTCCCTCTTTCCTTTCACACACTTTTTCGCTCTATTTCCTACACGGCGCGAGCTTCAATCATCAAATGGCAACGTCGGGCGAAGCCGCAGCCGCCGCCGGTGCGGGAGGCAAGTTTCGCAAAATACCTTTTCGTAGAGCGCACCGCCCAACGACTCCTTACGATCGTCCCCCATCCGCCATGCGAGGAATAACTAATCATAATAATGATAGCAACAATAGCGGTAGCCTGTTCACGAAGCTTGTGGTGGACCCTGCCTCCAAGCTTATAAACTACGGTGCCCACCGCTTCTTCGCCTCAGTTTTTCGCAAGCGCCTACCTCCGACCGCCCCCCACCAGCCTCCAGGTTCTATGTCGATCGCGTACAAGCGGATTTTTTGTATTTTCTTTAGTTGAGTTGTGGATTTCTTTAGTTGAGTTTGTTCCACATGCCGTGGTTTGGTTTATTAAGAGTTGTTTTGGTTTCAAGTTTGATTCGGGGTTTTGTTGGGTGTATTATTCAATAACTGTATGTCATGTTAATATATTTAACTTTTGAATGTCTGTATTTTATTAAAGAGCATGCATTGGGAAAAAAATTATGTACAAGAGTGTGTCCATTCTATTATTATATACTACATGCATTTTCATGGAGTTTGCCATGGATCGGTGTGTGTTGGCATGCTTTTTGCTGATTGGGTATTTTGTAGAACTGCAGTTGACGATTTCACGTATCTCTTCTTTTTGTTTAACATGATCTAGGATGCATTTGACTGATTTAATTTATCGTATGATGCAACAGAGATAAATGGCGACTTGATTGATGAGCCTCAGGTGGGTAGTTTCTAATGTAAGTTTAAGTATTTTTCTTTAAGCTTTATTTTTTATGGCATCTTGCTTGTGTTTTGTAAACTTGATGTGTTATATAAACCAGCTATGACAGAATTATATGGTATGGCTATATTTACCTTTTCATGAACGAATATTCTAGATTATTAATGTACTGCTATGATTCAGAAATTTTGAAAAAACAGAGCATGGATCTGAAGAATAGTGTGTGTCAGGCTTCTCCGCCAACGATAACTTTTTAATATTACCTTTTTTGCAACTGTGGGTTAGGCTCTTCTTGGGTATTAGGAAATTTTGTGATTAGTTTTTGCTCTAAAAGTGTTTCTACAAATTGGTATTGTTGTTCTGACTCGAGGGCAATTATGGGAAAGGGTTTTATTCGAAGCTCAGTATTGATTGTATTATAGCAGAACAGTTAAATGTACAGTTCTAGAAAGTTGTGGTGCAAAGCATCTAAATTTACAATGCATGGAAATGAACGTTGAAATGTTTAGCGCTTGGTGGGTTCTGGCTTCTAGTGGATCCAATTCTTCAACATGTATTATTCAAGACAATGATTTCTCTACAATGCCACCTTCATGCGTATTCATTTGATTCCATGCGAGAAATGCAAATACTTCACGTAATTTGGTGTGAGAGCAGTCCTTGTTCCGCTCTTTGGATGCAGCACTATTTTTGTAAGATGTGCAAAATAGGCACGGATAATTTACTTTACTTGTCGCTAGCAACCCTACCATTTTCCATGTGCATTTTTTGTCCAACCTATTGTGTTTTTTACATAAATATGACTTTGGCTATAATAATTTTTTTCTCATTTGTGAAGAATCTAAGTGGTGCCCAAAAGTCTGAAGGTGGTGATTTCACCGAGCCATTAAATAGTTCCAGTAGCGGCGTGATCTCTGAACTTGAGCAATTGCTGAAGCAGAAGACCTTCAGCAGGTAAAGTTTTATAAATTGCTCACATACTGCTTGTTGCGAGATTGTATTAGCAAGTGTTACTTTTTCTCACCCCACTAACTCTTGTAAGCTCTTTTATTTCTGGCAGTTTTGTTTATGTTATATATTCTTTCATTCTTCATGTTCTGGTTTTTATATCATTTTAGTTTCCAAACCTCTTCTACCTTTTCAGATGCTGTCTCCTTCACCGGATAGTTGCTTAATATTGTTGAAACCCTTGCCAGTTTGTATCCATTTCTTGTGTGTTTGTGGGCTGGGGTTGCAGTTTTCTCAATTCTCCTATTTTACTTGGGAATCTTGTCTTGAAATTCAACAGCTGTCATATTTCATCAGTGCCCGAGTGGGAAATGTTATACTGTTGGTATATAAAGTGAAATGGCAATTATTTATGTGCTTGTTAATATGCGTTCAAGATGTGGCTTAGGTTCAATTTTCATAGCGGATGAATCAGTCCATAGAATCGACTTTGTTTGTATATGAAAAACTTGAATCTTATATTATGACCATCAGACCATGTGATATAATATACTGTAAGTGCTGAAGTCATCCTTCCTTTTGTAATTTGAAATTTTGAAGTGTTGTAAAATATGTTAGTATGAAACTTTTGTTCATGCAGGTCTGAGATCGACCATTTGACGGAGTTATTGCAATCAAGGGCTGTAGAATCTTCTTTTGGGGTTGACAACAAAAGAATTGAGCAGATGGCATCAGATTTTGGAAGGCATCAACTAATTGCCAGTAGTCCATTGGAAGAAAAATTAATAGAGGGGGCTAGAACTCCAGGAGTCATGTTAACCACCATTATCAATTCTAGAGTAAGATCAAGATGAAATCTTTACTATTCATTTACTTACTTGGGCATCACACATGCTCTCTTGTATTATGTTGTTTCTTCATCAAGTTTGTAGCTACTTATAATCACCTTCAGGTTCTCAAGGCAGCAGATTGAGTTTGACTTTTATGATATAATATCTCCCAGGTCATTGAGGATGATGTGGCTTCTCTCCACTGAACTAGCAAAAGCTTACATGGGCAGTAGACCTTCCAAATATCACCGTCAATGTTAGGGACTCAAAATTTTGCTGGTAGGGAAATACATGGTTGCTTGATAATGTACCATTTTTTTCCAAACCACTTAACATATCATTGATGAAGAAATCTGCTTTTTGCCTTTGTGCTTCAGAAAACGGTTTTATAACCCCAAAGTATCGAGGAAGATCGACTATCTACAACATGGCCCGCACCCCATATTCCAGAATTCACCCTCGTTCTATTCACGAGGTTCATCTATTATTTTTCTCAGCAAAATCAATATTTGTTTCCTGGAGTTCATTTTCCCTGTGTTATGGTCAATTCAGGGAATTGGATTAACCAATAATGGTTATGAGGGGCCATCAATGTCATCATATCATTCTCTCGTGAAGCAGAGTGAAAAATCTGAGTCCAAACCCATGGTATGCACGAACATGTATAATGTGAATTCAGGGGTTTAGATTCTTACTTATTGATTTTTTTATTTTTATTTATAAAGTTGTCAATATTGTATATCAGGCTTTAAAGCGGAGGAGTTCAGCATTAGACGACGATCTTGGATCTGTTGGTCCCATTCGGAGAATCCGGCAGAAACCTAATCTATTAGCTTCTAGAGTTCCTGTTGCTGGCAGTGGAATGGAAATGGTTCTGATTCTGTGCTTTTGTCTTCAAGACAGAAGCTTCCATTAACTGTTAAACCAAAGAATAGTGTCTCAAAAACTGTTTGGGAGAATCAGGATGACAGCATCCTGGGTGCAGGTTATACTCATGTCCCTTCCAAGTCCAGTGAGGTGGCTGCTAGAATTTTGCAGCATCTTGAAAAGTTGACTCCAAAGGAAAAATCATCAGAATCCAAGTTAGTTACGGTGTGGGAGAAATCCCCTTTTAGATTGACATCTAGTATGCTTCATGAACAAGCTGCCAAGAGCGTGGAGGATGCCAATTCCTCGCGGCTGCATCTGGATTTTCAAGATGGACAAAAAATGGAGGATAAGTCCACTGCAACCTTACCTGATGCTTGGGATTCTCTACCTTTCAAAAGCTAGGAAAAGTAGAACAACTTCTGCTGAAAAATCTGTTATGCGCTCTGACCTGTTGAACCCTGTAATGAAGAATGATTTTGTGGAGTCCTTGGAAGCTCCTGGTCCTAGTAGTGGAACTGTTCATTCTGTTGTTAAAAATGGTGTAGCTCAACCTCTAAAGAAGAAAGCTTTTAGGATGAGTGCACAAGAGGTAGGTGTTTCTTTAACTTATGCATAAATTATTCTATTTGGTCACTTGTTTAGTATCAATTGGAATGCATGATGTTGCAACAATCAGAGCAATTTATTTCACAATTCAAATTTAGTGTACATTTTCTCTCTGGTGCATGTCCCGTCGATTGCGCATATTATTCCGCCTTAGTTAAAATCTTTCATTTCCAACGTCTGAAATAATAATGGAGTTTCATTTTCTTTTACACTCATTGAATGGGAATTAGAATGCTTTATTTTATGGATTCAGGATGATGGCATCAATTATTCTGGGGCTTGCACCTAGACCGTTGGCGAAGGGAAAGGACCAACCGACACTCCTTTTGTGGACAATGATGTAACAGTCGCTGAAGAACCCATACTTGTGAAAGCAACTAATCAACCACAAGCAATGATTCCTTCAGCTCGTATTTCGACAACTGACAGTGGTACCCTTGGTGCACACCTGATTGGACTAGGAAATGGTGGTTCTGTTTTCTCTCCGTCAAGTGCAGCTATCCAATCCGACATTAATTCTCGTTCAGTCGATTCGTTTGGCAAACTAAAGGGAACCAAGGGTTTACCTCCGTTGTCTCACTTTAGCTCTGGAACTGTCGATAAATTCCCTCCCTTGCCTCCTGAATCAAGCAACAAAATACCAGAATCAAAACCAGAATACTCCAGCGGGTTAGTCACTGAAAGCTATTTATTATCTTTGCATTCTGTGACCACGACACACTTTTTAGTACAAGGAATTTGGATGTGTCCTGCTGGACATAAATGTCTATATTTACCCGCCTTTTTCCATTCTTTTGGAATTGCGCTTTTTTGGGCTAACTGAGTGCCTCACATGATCAGTAAGCATGTATTGATTAAGTTTTCCAAATTCACTTGAGACTTTGTCTTGTTGTTGCTGAATGCCCTATAGGAGAACTAACCGGACGTCACTTGATGCTTTAAAATATTGTCGCCTAGTGCTTATTTTACTGGGTAATCATATTCTAAGGTATAATGATGATACCATCCCCGACTTGGCAAACTAACTGAATTACTCCATTTGATAAAATGGTAGACTTTAAGATTTATCGGGACTGATGCAGCATTATGCACCTCTTGTTGGTTAAGTATGATTTTCCTTATTAAAAATATTTGAGCTAAACTAGGATAAAATGATCTTTATTTTTCAGTTTGACATTAGCACCGTCAGATTATTGTTGTTTAACCTTGCTACCCTGCATGTGCAGCTTGGTTGATGTTTCTTCCTTCGGCGACTGGCTCACAGTCGTTAACTCCGCAAGCAGATCAAAGTGGTTTTTCTGCATCTACTGGCTGGTGATGCAAATGGAAGATATCAAACTGTGCCTTCCATTGCATTGAATGGGCCACTTGTTTTAAGGTCTCCTGCCAGTTTCTTCTTGTGATGCCAATGAAATAACCACAGCTAGCTCTAGTTTATTGAACCCTTCGACCAGCATTGCAAGCTTTGGCTCAACTGGGAACCGCACTAGCACTTCAGCCGCTATCAGTGGCAACCTCTTTGGGTCAATGTGGCACCTTCAATTTTACGTGGTCCTGTTTCCACATTTGGTGCCTTTGTAGATCCATCCACTACAGTGTCAGCAGCACTAACTACCAACGATTCAGAATTAGTTGATTTGCAAACCAAAAGTTGAGAAAGAATCAATTTTGGTTCAAGTGGAATGCATTCTGCTTGTTACCAACTCTGGAAGTAGCAGTCGGGGACTTGATACTTCAGCCAGCGAATCAACTGCACATAATCCTCAAGTCTCTCCTTTTGCTGGTGCCGATAAATTTTTGGTGTCTGGTGTTGGAACTGTCTCACAAGGCACGTCAATTCAATCTGTTCCATCTGTATCAGTACCATTCTCAAATATGAAGAGCAGCATTTCTTTTGGCAATTCTTTATCCAATTCTCAGCTTGCTCCATATCAAACTTTTGGTTTTAGTTCTTCAGCCTCTTCGTCAAATTCCATTGATGTTGTCTCCAGTAGTGAGCCAGCACCGAGTGTAATTCAGATTCGGTGAGAGTTCTGTTGCGACATCAGTCCCTAATACTGTTAACATCCTTTAGCAGTGGTGCTTCTAGTATATTTAAGTTTGGTGCTAGCTCCTCGTCTCCCTCTTCTGCTGGTAACTTTTTAAACTCCAATACCACCCGCTCTAATATGTTTGATTCTACTTCCCCATTTACGGGATTTTCATTTGGTGCATCTTCAGCTACCTTTGCTCCTACAAATGCTTCATCCACGGTTTTTAATTCATCCACGGTTTTTAATTCATCCACGAGTCCCTCATCCGTCCCCATTTTCTCATTTGCTGTTGCTTCTCCGGCCATGTCTTTCACCTCCTTCCAATATTACACAACCAATTTTTGGTAACCCACCATCTAGTTTGCAGCTTCTCCAGGAAATGGTGACCAAATGAATACAGAAGATAGCATGGCTGAGGATCCAGTGCAGTATTCTGCACCTTCTATTCCTGTATTTGGTCAACCAGCCGTCTCCCCATCTCCCTCTGGCATCATGTTTGGATCAACAGCTGCATTATCAGCTAATCCTTTCACATTTGGCGGCCAACAAAATCAAGTTGCTCCTCAGAACGCATCTATGTTACAGGGATCGAGTGGCAATTTCTCATTAGGCAGTGGTGGTGGTGACAAGTCAACTCGAAAATTTATAAAAGTAAATAGAAATAAGAACAGGAAGAAGTGAATACATCAATGATATTTTTGTATTTTTCATAAAAGATTGGTACTGCCAGACGAATATCCCATTGGCGGAGAATTAGCTACTGGGGTTCAAATTGATCTGCTAAATCTTAATCTCGTCTTGAAACAAAAGGTACCATTGTTGTCGCATTTTATCTTTTTTTGTACGTAGCAAAGTTTTGGAGGGCCGAAGGTGTCGCTCAAGAATGATTGTATTAATCGGAGGGTTTTGATTCAAATGTGAAGCCAATGGTCCAGTGTAATTTTCCTATGTATTCACTGCTGTGTGTAACATAAAAGAACACATACAAGTTTTATTGGGAAAAATCATGCTTCTTGAAGTTATAGCAGCATTTTGTATTTTTTGGTCCATCTTTTGTGGAATTCGTTGAGGTTTAACAGACCGCGTTGTTGCAAGCGAAAAATAGTTTTGTATTGCAAAAATTTTATTTGCGGTTTTGGAATGAATGAAACCAGGTAAGTGAAGTTTCCCGAATAGGAGTGCCCCGATAGAACAACGGTCACAATTTTGAGATTTTATCATCATTACTAACCCATCATAATCCTATATTAGAGAATAATGAAGCAACATAACAAGTAGTTCATCGGAAAATTATATAAAAAAAGGCTAGTATAATATGCACTGGCGCTCACCAAAATAAAACCAGCAATTAAAATAAAATGTGGTAAACAAAATAAAAATAAATAAAACAAACAAGCGAATAATGTTTAAAACAATGCCGATAAATTGTGCCCGTCCCATTAAAGTTACATTTGCTTTCTGTCTCTGCCAATAGTCGAGAATCAATGAATGCGATGTTTGTTTCTAAAATCAGTACAAATACAATCACGATTTGTATCTAATGTTCACAAGGTTATAGAAACAAATCTTATGCAATCTTGACGTTGCCAAGTGCATCCTCTTTTTGTTTCCAGATAGACACTAAAAATGAATCAACGAGGATCTACAAAACAATGATCGATTTATGATTATAAAATATCCATGACCGAGAGAACACGGGTAAGTTAATGGCTTACCTGGTTCAAGTGAGCTGCAACACATGGAAGAACCAGCAAGCCAGATTCACCAAGAGCACCACCTAGCTGCTCAACAACAGCTACCATCACGGGCAACGTTTTCTACAATAAACAGCACACATAGCCTATCTCGTCAACATAATTACACTAAAATCCATCACAAATCGAACATTTTCAGTTATATGTAAATGTCTGCTATGAGAGAGATTGTTATCATCAAAATATTAAGCACAACATAGTATGTCACCTGACTTGCAACTAGGAGAAGAGCACTTGCATTTTCTTTCTTTGCAAAAGTTGATTTACCATTAGAAACAAGTGAAAATGCTTGAATCGCCAAAGCGTTAAAAACAAATAGAATTCCATGCAGAAGCCTGCATGCATTATGGAATTCTATTAGATGCAGCTAGTTCTAAGCTCAGTGAGGCTAGATCAGCCAGAAAAAGAATTCTAAAAGTAACAAAATGTAAAGTGCTCTAGCACAGGACCTGGAGAGGTCCAAATTGCAGACAAAATATAACAATATGCTAACACGATTTGAGGAAAATAAAAATAGATGATGAAGAAACATACACTCCTAACACAACAGCAACAAGAAAATTTTCTGGCTTCACCATTAAAAGCAAACGATCTTGACCTGCTGACTTGCATCCACGGAACCTACACAAGAACAAAGATCAAAATTTTCCAAGTAGATGTATGTAATCGAAATCTGGAGGTATAATTTCATAAAAGCATTCCAATGAGTAGCTGGGAAAAATATACAGCCAATCAACCACGTAAAAGAACATGACTGAAGTCAAAATGGCAAAAATAAAAACCCAAAAAAATCCAAAGGTTAAAAAATGCAGACATAATTCGCTGGGGAATAAAATGACACAGACAAAAACGAAAAATAATTAGAACAAATTAGACAAATCATACAACAAACAAGTACAATTACAACAAGAAAACACTTTCGTGTTTAACAGTCAATGGCAATCGCCACATCTCACTCCACAATTTGTCGGAGGTTGACAATTAAACCCGCGGATGGATCACCCACAATCCTCTTTCCCACTTCCTCCATCTTTCCTTCCAAAATACTTAAAAAAGACGAGCGTACTCACCACCAACCCCATCAGCCACTCCAATCCAACCAAACATACCCTTATAGAAACCCACCATGTAAGATCATCAGCCACTCCAATCCAACCAAACATACCCTTAAAGAAACCCACCATGTAAGATGAAACCATTACAGTCACTAGAGTGGGTTGAAGTAAATACAAGCTCAACATCTATTGACAAAATATATTTTCAAGAGTGGACTATGTAATTCTAATTTGTCCATTCTTAATTTAGACTTTACTGATTGTGTTAAAGCCAATGTTTTTTTATCCATTAATGTATCTGCCTATAACACTGTTTTTTTAACCATTTACATGTCAATACAAGTTGAAGAATGTATCATGAATATATAAATAATGTGTATTTCCCCAAATTCTCCACTTGTCTACATGATATCACAACTTCAAAATTTCCAAGAAAGAAAAAAGAGGTCAGCCTAAGCCCCGTACAGTGCCTCCAACTTTGAGTTGCTGCAGTAGCCTTTTCCAACGATATTTCACTTCCATAATAAAAACTATTGTGAGTAATTCAATTCAAATTTGAGATATTGACACCCTCCTTGCACAGTAGTGAAAGAGTAAGTACAAAACAAGAACGCCAACATATAACACTGATCCAAGCGGAAGAAGTAATGATCATATGAGATTAGCATTGTATGGAGTCGATTATCAGTGGAAAATAGCATCTTTTTCACAATTTTTTTGAGCCTGTTTATGAAAAACTGTTACAAGAAAATATTAGCACTACCATGGAAATAGCGTGTGTCTTGTTTAGGCTTAAATGGAAAGATTCAGTGTATTTGACAGAACACAGGAATTGAAGGTATTTCTTTTGTATTTCTTTTCTTGTAATCTCCTCCTCTTTATAAAGAGGTTTACAATATACATAATCTGGACACCTAATACACTTTCCTAACATACAATATTGACTTTCCTAACACAAAATGTACAATAATGGTAAATATATGAATACATGGAAGTTCCCATATAGCACACAATCTTTCCTTGTAACACCCCCCCTCAAATTGATGCTGGGAGATTAGAAAGCAGCAATTTGCTAACAAGGAAATCATGACGAGGACGAGACAAGGCCTTGGTGAAGATATCTGCGGTTTGAAGAGTGGAAGGAGTGTGCGGAAGAGTGAGAACATTAGCATCATAGGCCTCTCGGATATAGTGACAGTCAACTTCAATGTGCTTGGTGCGCTCATGATACACTGGATTATATGTGATCCGAACAGCACTGGTATTATCAACATGAAGAGGAGTAGGAGAAGTCTGACAGAAGCCAAGCTCAGCCAATAACCGGCGCAACCATACAATCTCAGAACAAGCCGAGGACATTGAGCGATATTCGGATTCAGAGGAGGACTTAGACACCCGGTCCTGTTTCTTACTCTTCCATGAAATAAGAGAAGAAACCAAAAACATACACCATCCCGAAACTGAGCTTCTAGTGTTTGGACATCCCACCCAATCAGCGTCACTATAGGCAATGAGCTCAATGGGTGAGTGGACAGGAAAGAAGAGACCTCGAGTAGCAGTACCCTCTAAGTAGCGAATAATCCGTTGAACTGCTGTAAGATGTTGATGCCTAGGGGCCTGCATAAATTGACTAACTTGTTGAACAACAAAAGAGACATCAGGACGAGTAATCGTCAAATAATTGAGACTCCCAACAAGTTGACGATACAGCGAGGGATCCGAGAGGAATTCGCCATCATCATTATGGTATTTAACACTGACTTCCAATGGAGTATCAGTGGTGCGACCATGTTGAAGACCCGCCAAGGAGATCAAATCTTGAGTGTATTTGTGTTGGTTCAAGAACGGGCCAGTGGGAGTGGTGAACACCTCAAGACCTAAAAAATAATGCAAAGGACCCAAATCCTTCATATGAAACGAGAGTTGAAGATGTCGTTGTAACTCAGAGATCAAGGCGGAGTCGGATCCTGTCATAACAATATCGTCGACATAGACCAAAAGAAGAACAATGCCATTAGTAGTCTTGCAAAAAAATAAGGAAGAATCATACTGACTTTGGACAAAGGAGAGACGGAGAAGCATGGTACGAAATTTGTCAAACCAAGCCCGAGGGGCCTGTTTCAAACCATAGAGAGACCGCCGGAGCTTACAAACATTCGAGGAGGGCGTAGAAAACATCCATGGTGGAGCAGCCATATAAATGTCTTCTTCAAGGTCACCATGTAAAAATGCATTTTTGACATCCATCTGATGCAAGGACCAACTAGAAGAAGCGGCAAGAGCAAGAACAAGCCGAACAGTAGTCATTTTAGCAACCGGTGCAAATGTTTCATCATAATCGACCCCATACTCTTGATGGTTGCCCTTTGCCACAAGTCGAGCTTTGTATCGTTCAAGAGTCCCATCAGAACGCATCTTAACAGAATACACCCATTTAGAACCAATAGGCTTAACACCCGCAGGACAAGGGACAAGGTCCCATGTGTGATTTTCTAACAGAGCTTGAATTTCCTCATGCATTGCTTTCACCCAACAAGCTTGCTTGGCAGCCTGCGAATAAGATTGAGGAAGAACAATATCGGCCAAAGTAGCAGATAGACCATACCTGGCAGGAGGACGGATATGGCGCGAGGAACGGCGAAGAGCAATTTGTTCGAGAGGTGGATCAGGGTTGGGAGGAGGTGGTGAGAGAGGGGCCTGGCGCCGCGTATAGACAATGCCTGGTTTGAAACGTTCATGAGAAGTCACAACCTGATCAAAACGAGGAAGTACCACTGGGGCAGAGGAATGAGCATGATGCTGAAAGTAGTATTGATTTTCAAAGGAAGTAACATTCTAGAAATACGCATTCGTTTAGATACCGCATCATAACACACATAGCCCTTGTGAGTAGGATTGTAGCCCAAGAAAGCACATCTAACAGATTGAGCAGAAAGTTTGTGGAGCTCGTGAGAGGGAGGTAAACAAAACACGTACTACCGAAGGTACGAAGAGGATGATAGTTGGGATGTGTGCCATGCAAGCGAAAATATGGAGATTCAAAGTTCAAGTTTTGAGAAGGAAGACGGTTAATAAGGTAGACGGCCGTAGATAAGGCCTCAACCCAAAAGGTGGACGGGACTGAAGACTGTAAGAGCAAGGTTCGGACCATGTCTAACAAGTGACGATTTTTGCGTTCAGCTAAACCATTTTGTTGAGGACTATAGGGACAAGAACGTGTAGAGACAATGGCTTTCTGGTGCAAGAAAGTCTGAAAGGCCTGAGACATATATTCACCCCCATTATCAGAGCAAAGACACTTACTAGTGGTAGAAAATTGTGTCAATGTATGCAACAAAAGTCTCAAAAGTGGTAAAAAGGTCAGCTTTGGAACGAAGAAAGTACACCCATGTAAATCGACTAAAATCATCGATGAAAGTCACGAAATACTTATAATTAGGATGCGAAGTAACAGGAGCAAGACCCCAGATATCACTGTGAATAAGCTCAAAACGGGCATGAGCACGACTACCATGAGTTGGAAATGGTAATATCTTACTTTTCCCAAGTTCGCAAGTTGAACAATCAATCAATAATGAAGAAGTAGAGAAGTAAGGTGTATTCCCCAAAAAACCATGCTTCAATAAATGAGATAAAACATTATTCGGATGATCCAAACGTTTATGCCAACAAACAGGCTTATTTGAAACAATAAAACAAGACAGAGATAAAGCAGGTGACACGGTAAACTGCAGAGGAAATAGACGTCCCACTTTAGGCCCCTTCGCGATCACCTTCCCCGACACCTGATCCTGCACAAGACAACCATCATGTGAGAAATTCACAGTGCAATTACTGTCAACCAATTGACCAACGGAAATCAAATTCGTAGATAGTCCAGGAGATATAAATACATCAGGGAAGGAAGGGTTAATATCACCGACATGTGTAATTGGAAGAGTACGACCATTAGCTATCTGAATATGTTGAGTACCAATATATTTGCGAATTTTGTGCAAATAATTAGGAAAAACCGGTCATATGATTTGACGCTCCAGAATCCACAAACCAAGGAGATGAAACAATCTTACCACTGTGTTGAAGACCGAGGGCAGAGAAAGCCGAAAGGATCATCTGTTGAACCAAATCAGGTGTAAGAGGCTGCGAAGTAGCGGCTGGAAGAGTGGGGCTAGCCGAGTCAAAACCCAAGTTAGAGGAAGGAGCAGCCGCATGAAATGCTTTGACACGCCGATTCTGAGGACGCGTAGGGCAGTCAGCAATGATGTGATCCTTTTGTTTACAATAATTGCAAAATTTCTTGTCACAATTCCGAGCAATGTGGCCGTAACCCTTACAGGTATAACACTGAAGGGAACCACGACTGTGAGGCTTGCCGTGTGTAGCATAAGCAACATTAACAACTTCAGAAGCAGCCGGAGAAGAATTAAGAGTGGCATGAGTGGTCAAACGTTGCTCTTCCCGCATTAGTTCGCCAAAACACACATCTAAAGATGGACAGGGTCGCGGTTCAGCAATCCAGCACGAGTATTCTCATATTCAGGACGCAGTTTCATGAGAAACTGATCGTGTTGGCTAACCTCATGAATTTCTTGAAGAGCAGGGAGAGCTTCTTGGGGCACAGTAGTATAGAGAATGTCAGTATACTCGCGCCACAAGTTGAGAAAGCCAGAGTAATATTGCTCCATGGCCATAGAGCCGTGCGAATAATTCGCAATGTCAAGTTCAAGTTGAAACCGCCGAGCGGTGCTGCCTTGGTAGTAGACCCGTTTCAAATAATCCCACATGGTTTTGGACGTGGTGAAGCAGCGGAGATTGTTAACCATATGAGAATCAATGGACCCAAGAATCCATGAAATAATTCGAGCATCATTCGTTTCCCATTGAGACAATTTTTTGCCCTCAGTAGGAGCTTTAGAGGAGCCATCAAGATGTCCCCAAAGTGCCTTGCCCTTGAGAAACATGCGGAATTGAAACTCCCAGGCAGAATAATTCTTGCCCATAAGTTTGATAGAGAGAGTGTCAGTAGACATGTTGCACACCAAAAGAAATAAGAGGTAAAGCCACTGTCCACACAAAAAATTACCCAACAAACAGTACTTAAACGTACAAACCAAGAGACTAAAGTTGAACCCCACGAATGAAAACCAAAACCACCAAGAAGAATCACGATCGACGAACGCTTCAAGATTTAGAAGCCGAGATCGAAAACGAGATTCCGACGCGAAGCCAAGACAGGAGACCAAGAATGAGAAAAAAAAAATTGCCGATCGCGACGGCAATACAGAAACGCAAGAACAAAAAAAAATTTGATGGTTTCGAACAAGACAGACGAAGTGCAAAGAGAAGCAATTGCTCAAGAACAAAGAATGATTTTAGAGACGTAGCTCTGATACCATGACAGGACACAGGAATTGAAGGTATTTCTTTTGTATTTCTTTTCTAGTAATCTCCTCCTCTTTATAAAGAGGTTTACAATATACATAATCTGGAAACCTAATACACTTTCCTAACATACAATATTGACTTTCCTAACACAAAATGTACAATAATGGTAAATATATGAATACATGGAAGTTCCCATATAGCACACAATCTTTCCTTGTAACAGTATTTTTGTATCATTACCATTCCTAGTATAGGACATTTTCAAGATAGAAAGGAAGCTATAGTTTAGGCGTAATATAAGTTTGTATACTTCAATATATACTGATAGTCATAGTGAAATGAAGAAGGGAATCAAAAGCCAAATTATCGTGTACTTTGACATGGTATTAGAGCCAAAATCGTAAAATCCAAAAAAATTTTTCTCACAAATTATGTCGTGTTGCGCCACTAACCTTCAATCAGTTCTTGGATTTTTGGAAATTGCTCGGCATATTCTTCCTTTGTTCTTCGAATTATCGTGAAATTCCTTTCACGATACTCGACCCATTAGAAATCGAGTGGATTCCTGGCATAATACAGATTACAAATCCGTTGATTTGCTCTCGGAAATTTTTTATCTTCGAATTTCTGGACGTACTGCAATTTTTTCCTCTCCCGATCGATTTGCTGTCAGAAATTGGTTCTTGAATTTGTGTACGTACTGCGATCTTCTAATAGTTTGCAATTTTGTATCGGGATTTTGGAATTCTGATTCTTCGATCGACTGCGCATCTTCTTTCTCTTGAAACCATCGATTTAATTTTTTTTGGTGTAGGTTCCTGGTATTGATTTCGTACAACTCTTGCTTTATTCTTGGAGTGGTTGACTTTATTTTCCTGCATCAAAATCTTGACGCAATCGCACTTTGTGAGATTCTCTGTACGCTGCTCCTGTTTGATTTTACAATGACTACCGAAGGATTTCCTATCAAATTCACCAGTAAAAACTATGCTGGCTGGGAATTTCATTTCCGAATGTTTCTCAAAGGAAAGACACTTTGGGGCCACGTCGATGGCTCATCCGCTGCACCAGAAGCGCTAGGATTATTTCATGGATACTTGGGTCCATTGAACCTCATATAGTAAATAATCTACGCTGCTTTACCACATCTAAGACGATGTGGGAATATCTCAAAAGAGTTTATTATCAGGCCAACACCGCTCGACGTTTCCAACTTGAACTGGATATTGCAAATTACTCGCATGGAAATCTGAACATGGAGCAATATTATTCTGGTTTTCTCAATCTCTGGAGTGAATATATAGATCTTATTTACGCTAAAGTGCCTAAAGAAGTTTTATCTTCACTCCAAGAGGTGCATGCCACCAGCAAACGAGATCAATTCCTCACGAAGCTTCGTCCTGAATTTGAGAATACTCAAGCTGGTCTTCTTAATCGCGATCCTGTCCCATCCCTAGACGTGTGTTTTGGTGAACTCCTACGTGAATAATTTGGTGTCTTCGATCCGACAATGGCGGTGAATATATGTCTCATGCATTTCAGCTCTTCTTACAAGAGAAAGGCATTGTCTCTCAGCGCTCCTGCCCTTATACACCACAACAAAATGGTGTGGTTGAACGTAAAAATCGACATTTGTTGGATATGGTTCGTACATTTCTCTTAGGGGCTTCGGTACCTCCGATTTTTTGGGTGGAAGCATTGTCCACAACTATATACACGATCAATAGACTGCCATCCCAGACAATAAACTTTGACTCTCCATACTTTCGTCTTCATGGAATTCATCGGATTATCATTCACTTCGCACTTTTGGTAGTACGTGTTTCGTTTATCTACCTTTGCATCAATGTCACAAGCTTTCAGCTCAGTCTGTTCTGTGTGCCTTTATGGGTTATAATACCACTCACAAGGGATATGTATGCTATGATGGTGTTTCCAAAAGAATGTGTATCTCTATAAATGTCATTTTCTTTAAGAATAAAAATTGCTTTCCACTGCCCGACACTCTCTCTGCTAATATGTTACTTCCTCACTTTGATAATCTTTTGTCTTCTGTTGAGCGCTTCAAACCAGGTCTTGTCTATGCCCGTCGAAGGCCCCCAGCCTCCTCACCTCCTTGTGATCCTGATCCTGATCCAGCACCGGAACCTGTTGCTCTATGGCGTTCTTCGCGTCCTATTCGACCTCCTGATAGGTATGGTTTCTCTGCCACATTAGCAGATACTGTTATTCCTAAATCTTATTCACAGGCTGCTACGCAACCTTGTTGGGTGAAAGCCATGCAAGAGGAACTCTATGCTTTGCTAGACAATCACACTTGGGACATTGTTGCTTGCCCTAAGGATGTTAAGCCAATTGGTTGTAAGTGGGTTTGCTCGGTGAAATTGCGTTCTGATGGGTCTCTTGAACGTTATAAAGCCCGATTGGTGGCAAAGGGCAATCATCAAGAGTATGGTGTGGATAACGATGAAACATTTGTTCCCGTTGCTAAAATGACCACTGTTTGACTTATTCTTGCTATTGCTGGATCTCAGAAGTGGCCTTTGCACCAGATGGATGTCAAAATGCGTTTCTATACCGGGATCTTAAGGAAGATATTTACATGACACATCATCCTGGGATGTGTGCTACATCTTCTTCAGATGTGTGTAAATTTCGGCGTTCTCTCTACGGCTTGAAACAGGCACCACGAGCTTGGTTTGACAAATTTCGAAGGACTTTACTCGGTTTCTCTTTCGTACAAAGCCAGTTTGATTCTTCATTAATTTTATGCAAGACTAATAATGGCATCGTTCTTCTTATGGTGTATGTAGATGATATTGTTATCACAGGAAACGACTCCGCCTTAATTTCTCAGTTACAGAAGCATCTCGTTTCATATGAAAGATTTGGGTCCATTAAAATATTTCTTGGGTCTTGAAGTGCTTTCAACTGCTGCTAGAATGTATTTGAACCAACACAAATACACCCAAGACTTGGTTACCTTGGCTGGCCTTCATCATGGAAAGACTTCTGAGACTCCATTAGTAGTCAATGTTAAATACCACGATGATGAAGGCGAATTCTTGGCTGATCCATCATTATATCGGCAATTAGTTGGAAGTCTTAACTACCTCACCATTACTCGTCCTGAAATCTCCTTTGCTGTTCAACAAGTGAGCCAATTAATGCAAGCTCCTCGCAATCTTCATCATGCAGCTGTGCGCCGGATCATTCGATCATGTTGACAATACAAGTGCGATTCAAATCACAGCTAATCCCGTATACCACGAAAGAACAAAGCACATTGAGGTGGACTGTCACTATATTCATGAAGCTTACAATGCCAACGACATCATTCTTCCACATACTTCATCGCACCTTCAAACGGCTGATATTTTCACCAAGGCTCTCTCTCGCACACACCATGAGTTTCTTATAAACAAATTGATGCTTACAAACCTCCCAGCATCAATTTGAGGGGGGATGTTACAAGAAAATATTAGTACCATGGAAATAGCATGTGTCTTGTTTAGGCTTAAATGGAAAGATTCAGTGTATTTTTGTATCATTACCATTCCTAGTATAGGACATTTTCAAGATAGAAATGTAGCTATAGTTTAGGCGTAATGTAAGTCTGTATACTTCAATATATACTGATAGTCATAGTGAAATGAAGAAGGGATTCAAAAGCCAAATTATCGTGTACTTTGACAAAAACTATAGTTTGATAGTGAATAATAATAATCTTGCCTCTTGGGGACTTGACACAGAAATTTACAAAGCGATAATATGACAAAGTAATTAAATCCATGTGGAAAATAAATAATTTAAATTCAGTTAAGACATTGTTAGTATTCTTTTGGAAAATATACATAGTTAGTATTCTTTTATATTAAGATTCTAATTTAATGACAGAAGACTGCCGGAAGGCATGCATCCTAAAAGTGTTGATTTTTAGGTCAGCCAGAGGAGGTGGGAAAAAAAGTGACAATCCTGCTCCTCCCTAATAGGACTATTTTAGATGTGGGTCCCCCTTGACAGGGCCATCACCTCATCTTCCCCAACTCCTAGCCCCTTTATCACAAAGCAGCACCAGGGGGTGCCTTAATTGAGCCTTATGAAGCATCATTCCCACGTCTCATAAAGGTGGTTACAAATCTTGAAAGATCATAAAAGGGATTCTACTACTTGCATTGCCACATTCTAACACAATAATAAGAAAAATTGTCACAGCAAAAAGCCAAACACGGCCAACAAATCTCTTGATGATTCTTTTACTAACAAATGATACACAAAAACAATAGATACTGACGGAATCGGCGTTGGATCTTACCAAGCCCAGGAGGATTGCACTAATAATTGCTAAAAGCTGGCGATTTCCATCAGCAAATTCTGCTACTCCTGCAGCAAATTTGTAATCCCATAAAAAGTACATAGGAAATTTAACAACTGACAAAAGCAACAGACTTTTATTCAACTTGCATCCTCTTGAAAATGCATTGAAAAGGCATAACAGCAAGTTATCAGGTAGATCCAAATCAACACGTTTGAAGAATTGATTACAAGTCAAGACTCGATGAACATCTAGTTTACAGTTCAGTTTTTAAGGAGTACTGGATACATCTGGAGTTTATAAAAAGACAAAATTACGAACGGCTTGCTGGATATGCTAATATGAAATCAACTCATTGTAATTTATCACAGGCAACAATAATTTGATAGCTGTTAATGTACAGTATTTAGCATTATTGTTAAGAAATGTACTACTTGGGATCAAGTTGAAAATATCTGCACTCACCCCATAACTTAAAACATCAACTTGAGCAAAACTTCCTTGCATGAATATATCAGAGTACCGACATAAATATGTGTTTTAAAGGAGCCAACATAGATTAAACATAACAAGAAAATAAAGAGAAGGGGTTCCTTTGATCATAAGATTCATCAAAGGCAGGTAGTGGTATCTTACCTTTAGAGAAATCTCGAGCAATCTGTTAATTAAGAGAGAGATGGATAAGCGGATTTCAAAACAAATTTCTAAAGCCAATATCATATTCATATAACAGGCCTTACATGTAAAAATGCATTTTATGTGATGAAATCAAGCTGATTGAAAAGGCACAAAATGGCAATTATGTACATGTGGTTAACAGAACCCTCAACCCAATTGTTTTATGGCATTTAGCATTCATGAAATAAAAATTAAGAAAGAAAAAGAAAGAAGTGGGTAAATATCTGATAACACTCTTGTTCACAAGATGCTCTTAACTATTCCTTCAACACTCCACTCTCTAGAAGCAGGAAAAAAATCTCTAGAAGCAGCACATAATTTGCATTTGGCAATCACCAAATTGCTAATGGTGTACCACTGTCCTACAGCTTTACTATGGTTTAATTTCCTGTCTATTAAATAGGAAAATAATAACAATGTGAAATATTGTATAGTTTCGACAGATACGAGACAGTAACAAATCACTAGGATGTGTAAAGAAAGTAAAGTTTGACCTTTCCCGAGATGAGAGGAAGGAAAAGCGTAAGAACCAGGCTTCTCAACAACTGCTCGGAGGGAACTGATACTCCGACTCCAGAAGCAATGAATTTTGAGATGGAAAAAGGAACCTGACAGACAACACCAAGCATCATTTCTCATAGTATAAGTAATTATGACTTTGTGGGTTAAAAAGCAACTAAATTTTATTATTTAGAGATGTTTAGTTAAGCATATTAAGAAAAGATCAGAAGCTTGATCCGGTAAAACCTCATTCATGGATAGGATTTGATCTCTTGATTTGCATTTGGTTTACTGAATACAATCATGGGACTAAACAGGCAAAAAATTAATTTCTTATCTAGATGTTCCCTTCAATTATTCCACATTTAAAGCTTCTGCCAGCGATGTGCTAAACAACCCAGCTGAATTGGTCTTATGGGAGCCGCAAAATAAGCACCATCACCAACCAAAGAATCCTGCCAAAGACTAGAAACTGAGACAAGTTCCTCAAGGAAAACGGAGAAGGTGTGGTGAAGGTAAGGTATTCAACAAAAATATCAAATTTAAACAAATTTCTATAAACTTATGTGGCTAGGTGGAGGTTCGAGGAAAGAGGTTAGTCGAGCAGTTAAAGACGAGGAGAGTGGGTAGCGGGAGAAGGGGGGATGATATTTAGTGTGCAGGCTGGTTAGGGCTGCAAGGAAAATATGTGAATAGAAAGAGTTAAGGACTGAAAAGGGATTGCTAATGATTCAAGTGGAGTTTCTTGAAGGTAAACAGGTGAATAGCAGATAATGAACCACAGGCATCCCCTCCCTGGGATTGTTTATTGCATGTTTCTTGTCAAACATCAAGAGCCATATACAACATAAAAAGCTGATGTTGATGGCCAGTTAGATTCTGAACATGCATGAGCAAGAAGTCTAATTGTGAGCGGACAATCAAAAGATAAAGCACAAAAAATGCATCCTGAGTGAAACTAAAACAAGACTTTCATCCCACGATAAAAAACAGAAAATAGTGAATCGACAGTTGCCATGAAAACTTTCAATTGAACAGGAGAGCAGATGTTTAAACTGCTGTGATGGCATATAATTATCGTACATAATAGATCTGTAATTTATCATGTTAATTTACAGAAGCCAACCAGCTCCATTAGCATCTACATGGACAAAATATTGATGTTACGACAGTGCAATATATGGAGTCAACTTTATGCAAATATAAACGTGAACAGCCTTGAGTGATTTCGTACTCTAGCTCTAAAACTTACAACGAAGATTCCTAATAAATTGGATATCACAGTCATTGCAAGGGCAAGAGCAGAGTTCCCTCCAGCTACCTGTGTTTCGCCAAATCAAACCAGAAGTTAATCCAACAGCAACTTTCTTCTGGTCTGAGAAATTGTTGAGAATTATTTGCAAATTCATGGCAATATTTTACCCTAGTCAGTGCCACTCCACAAGACAATGTTGTAGGCATACAGCTAAACATGGCAAGTCCTGTAGAAGCCATAAGCCCGCATAGGTCATAAAAGAAGGGGGAAAGGGATGTCAGATCCCTAGCAACTCAACTTCTTTAATTATTTAACCGACCCCAAACTTCTCAAACTTCCAAGAAGAGAAACCTTTCAAATGCATAAGCGCCCTTAGGAATTTTTCACTTTGATCCAAAAGACACTTTATGCAAACATTGCAAAATCAAAGCAAGTTTAATTCTCAAACCTGTGACAAATTCTTGAGGTTGGAGCTTGAGCTGCAGAATGATATTTGAAAATAATGGACTGAGAAATAAAATGGAAACCTGCGTAAGGGCACAAAGTCAGTCTCTCATAGAGTTTCTAGTAGATAGCCACATGACACATGATAGCATAATGAAATTCTAAACAAAAATATTCACATAATAAGTAGCGTTCCGAGAGCTGCATGTCTAGAAGAGTACACAAACTTAGAGACCCTGAAATGTTCAAGGATTTCCATGCAAGTGCACAACACTGTTTACAGATGCACAAGAAAAGGAACTTGAAAATTATACTGTTAATTGCCAACTTTACTGGAAACTGAATAAAGGGATAGTTTCAAGTACACACAGTCATGGCCGAAACAAGAAGGCTTTGTAAAGGAAAGAAAACTATGAACACAAACTTAAGGTCATACCAGCCCAAAGAGTCCAACTTGCCATGCTTCAACAGCAGCATCGATTTCAACACTGTTCATTGTCAATCCTATATAACAGAAACAATAGGAACACCTAAGCCAACCATATCATGGCAATAAATTATAAAAACCATTCATATCATGGCACAGTCTTACCTGAAATAGTAAATATTCCGAAAGTGCTAACTTTTGATAAATAGTACCTATCAGCAAGGCAACCAAGGCTCGGATTTGCAAACCCTAATACTATTCCAGAGACAAGTGCTGCATGCAAAACGATTCACACGTTATATAAGTCTCATATTTTACATTGGAAAACGGATCCTGTAAACCAAAGTCAGCCTCTAGACGAAACCAGAGGCAAATAAGTAAAAATAAAGTAAACAGAAACAATCAAATTTTCATGCCAAAACAATTTTTTTCCACAGATACTGAATTATGGCCAGATTACAACTTCTTTGACGGATAAAACTCAAAAACATTCAAGCACAAGCACAGCGAGGAGCCGAGGAGGAAGGCAGATGCTGATACACCACTTTCCTCCAAAACTCAACTACTTGCATTAAAAAAACGTGAAAACTGTTTTAGATTCTACACAAAAAAATAAAATGTCTCTCTTCCCAAAAATCATTGCAATATTGATGCATAACATTTAAGCTCAAATTTTTTTTTCCCTAGAATGTGGTTTCAATCCCCCTAACCAAAGAATAAAAAAACGAAAAAAAAGCTCAGATATTATTTCGACTAGCAGCAGTAGCGCAATGGATTTGTGTGTGCCAGAGTATGGTTCTGAGAATCAAATCAAAAGAAGATGATGAATAATAAGGTATTTTATATCTTTTACAAAAGCAGAGTAGTACAGTACTTTTCAGGAAAAGCCAAAAAACTTCCGCCTATCCCTCACCTAATGGCAGCAAATTATCTGTCACAAACTTCGCCAGCGGACTGCTCCGATTCGAACTCGATACTTGCGGCAGTCGGATTTCTCCATCGCCGTTTCCCTGAAAATTCGTCCCACTATGAGAATTTACCACTGTTCCAATTTGTATGCAACATTAGATCTAATTAGACGAAATTGCAATAGTTGTACAGCCGCAAAACCTGCCGGCATTGTGCTGTAGCTCCAATACTTGGTGTTCTTGTAACTGAACGGCGCTTCCAAGTTAGAGGTGTCGTACTCGACTTGTGGCCGGGAATTTGTGATTTTGCAACAGGAAAAAGACGACTCCGGTGCCGGGAAGTCGAAGTTCCGGTGATGGGAGGATGAATGGTTAGGCCTTGGAGTGCTCCCGCCATGGTGGATGCCAAAACAGGTGGGGCACGAAAACTTTTATGGCGACTTCAAATTTCTGCTTCCAGTGCCATTTCAGTTAGGTACATCTTTCAATGTTGTGTGATTGCCGAACTGCATTAGATATTTAAATGTTGCAATCGCAAGACACTACCACTGGCATATCACCACTGTTATTCAAGTTAGGGACTTGAAAAATATATGTGAAATTTACTTGTAACATACTTGTGATATTTATTAGCATTAATTACTCTTGTTTTATGATACAATGGTTATTTGCTTATCATTAATCTTTGGGATACTTTTTTTTTTTTTTTAATATTTGGATTCGTACTCGATGAATCATCAAGAGACATATAACATATACAATAGTGTGCTTAGATCTGATCACGGTTTAGAACCGTAGGTTAGACGATTCAGAACGGACGGTTAAAAAGTTCAAAAAAACCTCGATATTTAATATTAACCTTCCTTGACGGATTCGATTATGATTAACAAATGGTTACATTCACGATTTGACCCTAATTTTTTAAAAATATTATTAAAAATTGAAAAACATTTGAATGTGTTTTCCTACACGGACTAATCATAAAATAACGTGAAATATATTCAAGTTCAAATAGTTAAAATGTGTAAGATATATTTGTTTGATTAATATATATAAATTATTTATAACACTCTAATTTAGATCAACAAGCTGTTATAGCTTGTGATTGAAGCTAATTATTCAAGTTGGAGGTGTTGAGTTCAAATCTACAACATAAAATATGTTTTAAATTTAAAAAATTTAAAATAAATGTAGTTCACGGATTAGAAAATTATGACCCTTAACCGGTCCGCCTATAGACGGGCTGATTATGGGCCAATCCATCGAACCATTGACCACGGCCGATTCATGGGTATTTATGACCCTAAGTCAGGTCTAGGTCTGTGAAGTTGTGATGTCAATAGGTATGTGAAGTTGTGATGTCAACTCAACAAAGTTTTTTTTATCGGAGTGCTAATATGACACCGATCCGATCTATAATGCCCCTATACAATGTTTTCAAAATCGAGCCGAACATAAATCGATGTCATTACTGGTTAGAGGTTCGATCGATTCGATAGGTTGAACAACTGATGATGACGTCAATATTATATGATATCTATTTTAATTTTTGTAAAATACATATATAATATATTTGTTATAGTTTCAAATTGTCCACAATAAAAAAAATATCATTACAGCAACATTTCTGTCAGTGTAAAAGTATTTTCGGTTTTGTTCGTGATTGCTATGGTGATGATGGTGTGAGTGTGACGATTGATTTGGACAGGGCAGAGGAGGAGTATGTTTATCCAAACACAATCAACTCCTAACCCTTCGTCCCTCATGTTCTATCCCGGAGAGCCAGTAATGGAGGCTGGCAGTGCAGACTTTCCCAATGCACGTTCTGCTATGAGTTCACCTCTGGCGAAGAAATTATGCTTGATGAAGAAGTATGCAAGTCCCTTTTATTTTACTTTACTTGTCTGCCTTTTTTACATTTATTGGCTCCTCTTTCTGTAGCCTGATCAATCACAATCATTACTTCGTGTATCCCATAATGTTTTCATTTCTTTTTTCTTGACCATTTATTTTAGGTTTGTGGCATGTGGAGGTTCGTTCTGCTGGCAGTTATTAAAATGCGCATAGTTATGAAAGTATTTGTCTGACAAGGATTATAAAACTAGTTGCTTGCCATTTCCGTTTAACAGTTTACATTTCTTCTTTATGAATCTGTTTCTTTTGGTTGAATTGGCTCGTGGTGTTTAGTCATTAAAAGTTCTCATGTGATAAGCTTGCTTGCATTCATAGTGAAGCATTGCACTTTGAGTTCGTTATCTACTGATTATTTGATGAACACTGAAATGCTCCACTTCATGAACCATTGGACTTTCTTGCTGAGAATATACAAATTAGATAGAGGAGAAGTAATCAATAAGATAGAGGAGAAACTACTCAGGTACTGCTCTCGACCATGGGGGAAGGATTATATTGAAGAAGAAAATACTAATTTGCATGAGGTTTCTAGTAGTGAGCCGATATGCAATTAATTATTAGAATTTGTAAAAGTGTCCACATGTCTTGTTAGTCGAACTGTTGGACCCAAGTGCGGCAACATGAGATAGAAAATAGTGAAAATGAAGAATATAATAGACACCAGAATTTACGTGGAAAACCCCTAAAAGTATTAGGGTAAAAACCACGGGCAAGATGAAAAGATTTCACTATAATATTTTGTGGGTTACAACCTCTCTCTATCTTTCAAAGAGAACAACACTCTCAATATAGGAGAAAACTACCTCACAAATATTATAGAATACACACTTAAATGTAGAGATATGAGAGAACACTCTGAAATGGAATGATTTAGAATGAAAGAAATGAGCTCTATTTATAGGGTTGAAGATGTGCATTAAATGCACATCTCCCAACTGCCATCTCCCCAACTCCCACCTACCAACCACTCCATTAATTGCACACGGCTTGCCCACTCTTTTTGACTAAATATGCCGACATTTCTCCCACTTGGAGATTTGATTGAGAATCAAACACATTTCCATACATTCTTCCAATCTTGCCACACCCTACTGCTTACGTTTCTGTTAGGCCACTTGAGAATCTGCACCACTCGAACTTTTCAGTATTAACTGGCTTTGTCAGAATATCAGCTAGGTTTTCCTTCGTATGGATCTTCTGCATATCCACACTTCCGTCTTCCACTACTTCACGAACAAAGTGAAATTGAACGCCAATGTGTTTAGTCCTAGAATGAAAGGATGGATTCCTTGCAATGTGTAAGGCACTCTGACTGTCACAAAACAAGGGAACTTTCTCTTGTTTATGGCCAATCTCCTCCAATAGCCTTTGAGTCCATATCGTCTCCTTGCAAGCTTGAGTAGCTGCCATATATTCTGCCTCCGTTGTAGATAAAGCTACAATTGTTTGCAGTTTTGAAACCCAGCTTACTGCTCCTCCTGCAAGTGTAAACACATAACCAGTAGTAGATTTTCTTTTATCCGGATCACCAGCATAATCTGAATCCACATAGCCCTTGAGTGTAAAATCTGATCCTCCATAACATAATGCAGCATCTGAGGTACCCTTAATGTATCTAAGGATCCTCTTAACAGTACTCCAATGCTCTCGTCCAGGATTCGCCATGTACCGACTGACTACTCCCACTGCTTGTTCAATGTCTGGTCTTGTACAGATCATAGCGAACATTAAACTTCCCACCGCTGATGCATACGGTACTCGAGACATCTCAATCCTCTCTGCTTCACTGCTAGGACTCATCTCGGAGGATAACTTGAAGTTAACAGGAAGAGGGGTAGAAATTGGCTTACAATCTTGCATATTGAAGCGTTGCAAGATTTTCTTCAAATAGTTTTTCTGAGAAAGCCAAATCTTTCTGTTACTTATGTCTCGCTGAACTTGCATCCCTAGAATCTTGTTTGCCGGTCCCAAGTCCTTCATATCAAATTCCCTAGCCAATTGTGCATTTAATTCTTGGACTCGATCATTGTTGGGGCCTGCGACCAACATGTCGTCCACGTACAACAGCAAAATGATGTAATCATCGTCCCCAGATCTCTTGTAATATGCACAAGGATCTGCATTAAGTCTGTTGTACCCAAGGCTCATGATATAGGAATCAAATCTCTTGTACCAACACCACGGCGCCTGTTTGAGACCGTACAGAGATTTGTTCAACCTGCAAACCAATTTCTCTTTGCCTATTTCAGCAAAACCTTCTGGTTGGAGCATATAAATTTCTTCTTCAAGATCTCCATGAAGAAAAGCTGTTTTCACATCTAGCTGCTCTAGATGTAGGTCAGACACCGCACATAATGCCAATACTACTCTGACTGTTGTAAGCCGAACCACAGGAGAAAATATTTCATTGAAGTCGATACCTTCTTTCTGAGCATATCCTTTCACCACCAATCTTGCACGATATCTTTCCACTTGGTTGTTACCATCACGTTTGATCTTATAGACCCATCTGTTACCGATTGCTTTTCGTCCTCGTGGTAGTGAAACAAGATCCCAAGGTTTATTCCGGTCCAAGGCCTCCAATTCTTCCTGCATAGCTTGCATCCATAGGGATATATCCGAACTTCGAGTAGCCTCCTGGAAACTCGATGGCTCACCATCCTCTGTCAGCAAGCAGTATGCAATATTGCTTTCAGTATCATAATCTGAAAGCCAAACCGGTGGTCTCCTCTCGCGAGTAGACTGCCGAACTTTGAGAACCTCTGACTCATATGGTTCTTGTTCATCGTGCTCTGGTAATACCTCAGAAGAAACTTGACCTTCTTCTGTCTTATTTTCCACCTGAATTGTAGTAGTATCTGAATTCAGTGTGCCTTTGTCTCCCTTCACTTTATCTTCCTCGAAGATAACATCCCTGCTGATAATAAGTTTGTGGGCAGTGGGATCCCACAAGCGATACCCCTTAACACCATCAGCATAGCCCAAGAAGATGCACTTTCTGGATTTTGAATCCAACTTTGATCTTTCTTGTTCGTTGTACAAAACGTACACCGGACTTCCAAATGTATGTAGCCGAGAATAATCTGCTGGCTTGCCAGTCCACACCTCCATTGGAGTCTTCAGATCAATCGCCACTGATGGAGATCGATTGATAATATAACTGGCGGTCTTGACTGCTTCTGCCCAAAATGACTTGGCTAGACCCGCAGTCTTCAGCATAGCCCTTGTTCTATCCAACAGGGTTCTATTCATCCGCTCCGCCACTCCATTCTGTTGAGGCGTGTAAGCCGTTGTGAATTGTCTTTTGATGCCCTCTTGTTGACAGAATGCATCAAATTCCTCACTTGTATATTCTCCTCCATTGTCAGTCCTCAAACACTTGATCTTCTTTTCAGAGTCAAGTTCAACCCGCGCTTTGAACATCTTGAAGACTGGAAAAACATCTGATTTCTTCTTGATAGGATACACCCAGCATCTTCTAGAGAAATCATCAATGAACGAGACAAAGTATCTCGCTCCTCCTAGGGATACAACCGGTGCTTGCCAAACATCAGAATGAATCAGCTCCAATATACCGCTACTTTTGGCAGTAGATGTGCCAAACTTTAGTCAATGTTGTTTACTGGTAACACAATGCTCACAAAAGGGTAGAGACACTTTTGTAAGCCCTGGCAGCAGCTTCCGTTCTGAGAGAACCTTCAACCCTCGTTCTGACATATGCCCGAGCTTCCTATGCCATAACACTGTTAATTCTTCTCCTGAACTGGTCGATGCAACAGCTAGTTCTGCCTCTTTGTGTGTTTCCCCCAGAAGTACATACATATTCTTGTAAGCCTTTTCAGCCTTCAATACCACAAGCGCGCCTTTTACAATCTTCATGATCCCATTTTCGATACGGGTCTTGCACCCGATATCGCCCAATTGTCCCAAAGACAAAAGATTCTTTGTCAGACCCTTCACGTGTCGTACCTCCTGTATGGTGTGAATAGTACCATCAAACATTTTAATTTTGATGGTTCCCACTCCAGCGATTTCCAAGGCATGGTCATTTCCCATGAATACAGATCCTCCTGAGACTGGTTCATATTGGTCGAACCATTCTCTCCGAGACGTCATGTGCCACGTCGCTCCTGAATCCATTATCCATGTGTCATAAAATATTTGTCTGCCTTCCGCAACAGTTGCTGCTTCGCTGAATAGTATTTCTCCACCATCTGAGGTACTGGCAGCATTTCCTTGAGAATCTTTCTCGACACTCTTCTTACTCGTACAATCTTTCTTGAAGTGCCATTTACCGCCACATTTATAGCAGTAAAAATTCTTCTTCTTACTTCTGGATTTGGATCTACCATACTTATGACTCCCACTGGAGTCACGCTCCGTCGATCTTCCTCTCATCATCGGCAAAGCCTCTGCATGCTTTGAACTTGCCAACCTGTCTTCCTTGTTCTTGCGCCTACTTTCTTCTTCAAGAACCGCGGCTGCAACATTATTGAAGACTAATATATGATTAGTGACATTGTTGGTCAGATTGATGATGAGTTGATCGTATGAATCCGGTAGACTTTGAAGTAGAAGCTCCGCACGTTCAACTTCCTCTATTTTATGCCCCAAAGAAGTGAGCTGGGCAAATAGAGTATTCAAGGTATTGATATGGTCAGTCACCGATGAGGATTCCGACATCCGAAGAGTATTAAGCCTTCTTTTTAAGAAAATTTTGTTGTGTAGTGACTTGGCCTCGTACAGGTTTGTCAAAGTATCCCAAATATCTTTTGCATTTGTTATTTCTGCGATACTTGACAATACCCCATCTGCTAGAGCAAGATGCAAATTAGCAATAGCATTACCGTTCATCTCATTCCACTTTTCATCGTCCATGCCCTCCTTCGGCCTATCTCCAATAGCCGCCAAGCAACGATCTTTTCGTAGAACTGCTTGCATCTTCATTTTCCACAACATGAAATTACTTCCGTTGAATTTTTCGATCTCGAACTGTGCCGCCATTCCGACAACAATAAAATTGCCTCAATAAAACAAATGTCTCAAAAATTCTTTTCTGATGTGGAAGATCAGTCAAGGCTGCAACCACAGAGCATACTTAGAATTTTTAAGATTTTTACAACGAGGCTCTGATACCACTTGTTGGACCCAAGTGCGGCAACATGAGATAGAAAATAGTGAAAATGAAGAATATAATAGACACCAGAATTTACGTGGAAAACCCCTAAAAGTATTAGGGTAAAAACCACGGGCAAGATGAAAAGATTTCACTATAATATTTTGTGGGTTACAACCTCTCTCTATCTTTCAAAGAGAACAACACTCTCAATATAGGAGAAAACTACCTCACAAATATTATAGAATACACACTTAAATGTAGAGATATGAGAGAACACTCTGAAATGGAATGATTTAGAATGAAAGAAATGAGCTCTATTTATAGGGTTGAAGATGTGCATTAAATGCACATCTCCCAACTGCCATCTCCCCAACTCCCACCTACCAACCACTCCATTAATTGCACACGGCTTGCCCACTCTTTTTAACTAAATATGCCGACACGAACTACTGATTTGTATAGTTAGTTTGTTACATGGTTAGTTGTTAGCAGCAGGGAATAAAATTAGTGCTAGATTCTTGGGGGTCGGGCATTGAATATTTTGAGTGTTTCTTTCAAGCTTTTGCTGGGGCAAGAAGAGTCACCTTCTTGAGTAAGAGTGAGCAATTAGGGTTCATCTTCTAATTCCTTTCTGTTCTGTTTGTGTTATTATCATTTTCTTGCCGACTTTTTTGGAACAGAGTGACCAAGTCAGAGGAAAATTCATGGGATTTTCTAAAACCACAAATCTTTGCAGCAATCATGGACTTCTATTCCTCTGGGCAGCAATTGATCCTTGATTCAAATACTGCAGCTCCCATGGACACAGCTATCCAAGAAGATGATTCAGAGACAGTTGCTATGATCAAAGAAATTTTAGAGACTCGTATCCGTCCAGCAGTACAAGATGATGGTGGGGATATCGAATATGTCGGATTTCATACAGACACTGGAATAGTTAAGCTAAGAATGCAAGGAGCTTGCAGTGGATGCCCCAGCTCATCTGTTACACTAAAATCTGGAATTGAGAATATGCTCATGCACTATGTGCCTGAAGTCAAAGGCGTGGAACAGGAACTTGATGAAGAAGAAGAAGAAGATGCAGCAGCATTAACTGGAGCACCGCACGAGTAGTCGAATTTTGCTTTCTTAATATATATGTAGCAGGTCTGATATGTAGGTTATTGGTACTGTTTATTTAAATCGAAAGATTGAATCAATTTAAACAATTGTAATAAGAAGAGAAATTATACCGTAAACAAACATCAAATAATCAAATTACAAAAGCATTAGACTTACGACAGTAGTTATAAACTGAAGACTTAATCAACAAAAAATTGGAAACAATTCTGGACGAGGCCACAGCAAGCCGTGCGCCCGTAAACTCAAAATTTGCCCGCCTTAGCTTCTGGCCTACTGGACAAGTGAGTTCCAAGGTACAACGCCCAATCACCTCTGTTCGGATTGAAGCAAAACTCCGAGCAGGCTCCCTCGAACACTAACAGTGTGCAGTACTCTCAAAGCAAAATGATATATGTATGTATGCAGATTTTCGGAATGAAGAAAGCATAGAGCTGGTAATGTTATAATCCTTGTCAGACAAATATGATTAGTATAGAATGGTTGATGCGCTAGTTTATGTATTTATTATTTAAAAGGTGTTGTGCTTTAATATTGAGTTGGTGTATAAGTAGGACCCAAACTGGAAGCATACTAATAAGTGATTCGAATACACAACCGTTGGTGTTGTAAGAATCAGTTATTTTTTTAGCAGATTACTTCATCAAATGTATATTTGAGGACGTGGACATAAGCAGCCTATCTTATGCAGGGGAGGAGAATTGCTATGGAGAGGGCATGGGGTATAACCACCCTTCTGGGAATATTTTGTCTTATATAGTCAAAGGATTAGAGAATGGACCAGGACGGCACTTTTACTAGCCAAGACACAAGAGTCATAATTAAATGAGGCTACTAAATCATATTTCAAGATTCATTCTTGGTTGGCATTAAATAAGTGGGTCAATTGAAGGTAGGGTCGTGGGCCTAACCAAAAAATCTTGAAAGGAGGTTAAAATGTGAAGATGGTTGAATCAATAAAATTTGTAGAGTTGGTGGCGGATTATCCCAGTGATTTTGAAAATAAACAAGTTATCTCATATGGTTTAAATTTTTTACCTCATTGTGTTTTTAAAAATAGACAGATTACCTCCCTGTGATTTGAAAATAAATATTTTAGCTCCTGTGGTTTGAATATATGCATTTTACCCTTTGTGGTTTGTGAATATGTGCAAAATACCCATTCCGTTGATGTCATTTTTTGCAAATCACAAGGGAATAAAATGTTTATTTTCAAAATTACGTAGGTAAAATGACTATTTTCAAATCATATGGGGTAATCTGCATATTTTCAAAATCATAATATGGTAAAATGCTATTTTCAAACCACATAGAGGTAATTTAATTATTTTCAAAATCATATAGATAATTCGCCACTAGCTCAAATTTGTAACGTGAAATTAATTATTTTAAAAATGGTAATATTTCTTTATTCGAAAATATCATTTAATAACATATATATCTTTTGATGTGCTGGTGCTGTAGTGGACCAAGGCCCAGGCGTCCACTTTCCACACGCCTATCATCTGTAGACACGAGCAAACAATGTGCCGTGGCTAAGAGCCTTGTGCGAGGCCAAATCCATTATACAATTAATGAAACACAACGTACAACTCCTCACAGCATCACTTCCAACTTACACGTACACCCCCGCAGGCAGGCCCCATTGTTCATCTTCCAACCTTTAAAAGCCAACTCACATTATCCATCCATGTGAATTAAAATCTCGTATTATCATACTTGGCATATTGTTGTGTGTTTTTCATGAATAAATAAATAAATATAAATAATTTCCGTATATGGAAGTTTTTTTCCCCACCAAATAGATAGGTGGGAGGCTAAAAATTTCATTTTTAATGCATTTTTTTCCTAATATTATTTATGGGTATGTTTAGAAACGTGTGCTAGAATAATTATACCATATATATAAGCGAGGAAAGGGTTACTGTTCATTGCCCCTCCCTTTTTCCTTTTTTTTGTTGTTATTTATTAGTTGTTCAATCGGTTATTGTTCCTATGATATTCGGTCGTTGCTTTTTTATTTTTTAAAATTTTTTATTTCCTTTTTCTTTTAGTTTTTCGTTTATTTTTGTATTTTTTATAAAATATTCGACATGATAAATTTATGATAGATTGTAGGTCGTCGATTTTGCTTGTTTATGTACATTTTGATTTTTTTCTTACCTACGACTTATTGCTGATATATGGTATTACATTTGTTCAAATATTCCCTTAATGTATAATGAGATTATATCAAAACCCTTGACCCAATATTGCATCACTCTTATCTCAATTTTTAAAATTTAAAATGTTTTTTTTTTTTTAGAAAAAAACTTGATGATTTTGTCAAGTATGAATTAAAAAAAAACAGATAGTTCAAAATAGATTTTTGTCGTGGCAAACTTTAACAATACTTCTTTATGTGAACTTATTTTTAAAAAAAAAGAGTTAAAAAAAAGTTTTCGTTGTGGCAAACTTTAATAATAATTTTTTATAAAATATTCGGCATAATGAATTTTTGGTAGATTACAGGTTGTCCATTTTGCTTGTTTGTATATATTTTGAGTTTTGGCTTACCTACGACCCGTTGCTAATATGTGATTGTTCTCGGTTACCTTTGTTATGATGTTTGACATCAAATTTTCCCTTCATGTACAAGGAGATTATATCAAAAAATTAGAAAATATTAAATTATGATAATTATATATTACTTGTTTGATAATAATTTGGGACGTCACATTTACATTCATTTTGTCAGAAAGTATATAAATAATTATGAAAGTAAGATGATTAATTAATCATGAGGCCATATCAAGTAATATAAGAGCAATATCCTAAAATAACAATGCAACTATAACAATGAATATAAACTATAATTCCTCTTATGAGATGCTCGCGACTGCTATGAGAAACCGAACACATATCTGCATTATGAAATGAACCATCGTCATTCTGAAAACTCTTGCGAACAACTTTTGATTGGTTTTTTGGAGTTCATTTAGATTTACTTTTATTGTGATATCTGATGTAATCTACTACTGCACTTTCGTAGATGAATTTTGTTTAGAGGGTGTATTGAGCCCTACAAGGATATCATATGCCAACTCTTGCTATGATGTACTGTTGGGGAAGACTTTTGTTTACTCCAATCTATTTGATTTTATATACGTACGATTTTGTATGTTCAATGCGTATGAACCATCTTTTTATTCTCTAGAACTGTCTGTTGAACTTGTGTCGGACGCTTTATTGGACATATATACGTGGTGTCAAATTAACTAGTATATAGATATTGGTGAATAGAAAGTTTAAAAGAGAGAAGAAACATTATAGAATTGTCGATAGAATGTGTAAAATACTGTACCAGTCCAAAAAGATCAATAAACAAAGATAGACCCATAGTCGAAAAATTGAAAAAAGCTATTTTTATTTTGCAGAAGATTAATGATGGGATTTTAGTGGGAGAGAATGAAAGAGCTTCGGCCATTGATTCATCTTCTGTTGCCACTATGTATCCATTGGATTGCAGAAGAGATGACTGTGTCTGTGCTTGTTGATGTTACCACTAATGCCCTTTGCCCAACCGACGTAACTTGTCCTCAAGCCATATATCAATGGAGTCCAGCAAACTGTGAGTTATTACTTTTGTTCATTTATTTGTTTCCCGTTTTCTTCCTTTCTTTATTTGATTTGTTGGGCAGTGATTATAGAGATAATTTCATAAAGAACAAATCTTGGTTTGATCATAAGTTGTGAAACATCTTTGGTTTCCGCTGTTTAATGATGTAGTTTTGTTTAGAATGATTGGAGGTTGATTTTTTTTTTTAATAAGAATTATCTTGGATGATTGCTGATTCAAAGTTGGATTCTGAGATGGTAGAGGCCTTATTAAATTGGTTAGACTTGATTTGCTTTGGATTTTTTTCCAATTTCTTTCACTTAAGAGTTAAGACCTTAAATTAACTGTTGACGATTAAGAAGGGCAGATGAATTTAGAAGATTTTGGAGGTGCTACCCAAACTCAATTCAAGCTCATAAAGTTTTTCGAGCTTGGTTTAAAGCTCATTTCGCAAATCGATGAACATGATTCAATCTAGAGTGCAAATAACAGAAGTGGTTTATGTTATGAAAAGAAATTATATTAGTTTTTGATGATAAAGATAATAATATGTAGGAATTTTTTTAATGTTAGAAATTGTACTTTAATTAACACACTACTTGAGTTCAATGAAGTAAAAACTTTATCAATGTTAGCAGCCGTGAACTTTTTACTCTAAAATCTTTTTCCTTTCTTTGTGCTTATAGGTGGTTGGAATATTCAAGACGATAGTTCTTCCACTCCTAGGTCAGCTGGCGGATGAGCATGGGCGTAAACCGATGCTTCTTCTCACTTTATCTACAACTATTGTTCCTTTCAGTATGTTTATCCGTACATCTTCAATCTCAGCACGCGCTATAAATATGAAAAACCACAGCTATAGATTATATATTTACTTTCTGTTTATATAGCATAGATAATTCCTACAAGTGTTCTATAATTATATTATATCAAGCACCACAACTTCAAACATCACTCTATTAACATAAATCTTCAATATAATGCTTTTGTTTAATTATATATTGCATTGTGCAGCTTTACTTGCCATAGATCAATCAAAAGAATCTGTATATGCTTATTATGCTATCCGGACAGTTTCTTATATCATAAGCCAAGGAAGCATATTTTGCATTGCTGTTGCATACGCTGTAAGTTTCAGCTTCTCAATGGACATGACTTGGATCCATTAGAATCAAAATTACCGTCTTTTTCTACCTTCAGGCAGATGTTGTGAATGAGGGACAAAGAGCGGCAGCTTTCAGTTGGATCACCGGTCTATTTTCTTTATCACATGTCATTGGAAACATCCTTGCCAGGTTTTTACCTGAAGATTACATTTTTGAGGCACGCCCGTGTTGGAACCTTAAATTTTTCTCCACTGTTGTCTGTAATGTTCTTATTAATGTGATTAAACGTCTAATTCCAGGTCTCAATAGCTCTGTTGATCGTTGTTCCTATTTACATGATACTTTTTCTGAAAGAAACGGTGCGACCAATTAAAAATCCAAATCAACATACCCCTTGCTTAATTAAGGTTCTTAACGCTGTCAAGGAACGATATTATTCAATGAAGAATGCTGCAAATGTTGTTACCAGCAGGTGAACTTCGTAAAATGTTTAAGTATTCAATTTTTATTGGGCTTGATCATTTGGAGCTGTTTACTTTTATTTTAAAGGGAAACAGCATCTAACATATGAAGAATTAAGAAGAAAACAATTGTTATCTTCGTAAACATGCTAAAATGCTTTAATTTTTTCTCCAGCTCAACTCTTAAGCGAATTGCAGCAGTTTCCTTCTTCTATGAATTGGGAATGTCTGGCATTAGCATTGTCTTACTGGTATGGCCTTTAACTGTTTAAGAATAGGTTGATTTCGATATAGTGTGATTAAGTTAGTTATGGGAAAATCTTATTTTCTCGTTCAAATTTACATTTTAAATGCAATTTGTTCTTGTCGATTGATGCACTGCAAAAAGTACGGAATTATTTAGGCAAAATAACTCATTGCATATGCTATCTCAGACCTCTGTACAAGCATTGAGTTCATTGGAAGGAGTACTTTTCACCTGATACGTTTTATTTTGTTCTGAACATCATTTTCTCTTTATGTTCCCATTTGTTCACTGATTCAGCATGTGATTGTTGCACGAAAAACACGGCTCTTATCTTTGCAATTAATAGACTGTTGGTAAATAAATTCTTTAACCTTGTGGCTTGCAGTATTATTTGAAGTCGGCTTTCGGTTTCAATAAAAATCAGTTATCAGAAATCTTGATGTTGGTGGGAGTTGGCTCAATATTTTCTCAGGTGACATTCATTTTGTTCTATTATCCCACAATCATGGAATCTGATATTCACCGGAACAAGTTGACCTTTGTCTCCCTGGATTATCCGTAGTAGGCATGCAAATATGCATGCTACACAGTGGAGCAAACCTAGTAAGGGAGGGGTAACTTGTATAGAGACCCGTGCCCTTTCAAAGAGGTTAAAATTCTACATGAAAAATCAATGAATTAAAACCTTTTTCTTTATTTCATAAATTGATAGCTGAGGCTCCTGTCGGCAATTATTTCGTAATACATATGTAAGGGGTGAACCTTGGCGTGAGAGTAAAGTTGTTGCAGGGGAAGACTGCATACATTAGGCCCAACGGGCCCGACCCCTCTCGGACCCCGCGCATCGCGGTAGCTTCGTGTACCGGATTTGCCTCTCTCATATGTATTATATCTGAAATATATAAAATTATCCTAAAATTAAAGTTCTAAAATCGCAATGTTATTTGGATACATGTTTCTTCTCAGTCTTAAAAAAAATCTTAAATTATTTCCAAGACACACGTTTCACCTCCTTGCCCAAATCGAAAGTAAAATGCATCATATCACCCCCAACTAAAATCTTGGGTCTATACCAGCTTCTATGTCAATATATTTCTTAAATTTTCTTGTCTTTCTCATCTTACTCGTTTTCCTACAAATGGCATGTCTCTAGATGTTGGTGCTTCCTCTGGTCAATCCATTGGTTGGAGAGAAAGTGATACTCAGTGTAGCCCTGCTGGCATCAGTAGCATACGTAAATTGCTTCGCTAAATACAGTTCATCACACTGTTGTTTGAAAAATATACAGTAATTCTTATTATTTTTCACGAGATGAGTTGTTTGTGCAGGGGCTGCTTTATGGCTTGGCATGGGCATCTTGGGTATGTATGCCGTCAAAATATTGGAGATCATGCTTTTTTCCCGTTTCTTTTTCATAGGAATGTCACTTGAACGCGTCATTCAAGATCGATTCTTATGCTTTTCACATAAAAAATCCTTAGCATATCAGTAGTATACTTGTAGACTAGGGCATGTAAGTTGCCAATGCAATCAGGTTATACTCAAGGTACTCAAAAACAGATATCTAAATATGGAAAACATGTCAATGTTGAATCTGACCATTTATTTATGTACTTCTACTTGGAGGTGTTGCCTCACGTTTACTTCTTAAGGGGGTGGAACTATAATGTTATATTATATGTATCAGGGGGAAGAGGGGAAAATAATTTAGCAACAAGCTACTCGTGAAATTTGAGTACCCTTTGTTCAGTCTGTCGCTGATAGCATGCATATTAGTAAGAACTAATTCATGGGGATGACATGTGAGATTCATCAATCCCCTTGTAAATATGTGATCTATCTCATGTTATGTTCTATTTATTGACTTGTCTACTGCTGATAATAGGTACCATATTTGAGTGCTGCTTTTGGAGTCATTTACGTCCTTGTGAAACCTTCTGTGAGCACTTACCATTGCATAAACTTCATTCCACCACTATTGGTGCAATATTCTGCATAGGATTAGAACGTTTATTTTTTGGATTATATCAACTTAACTCCAATTTCACTCATTATTTGTGTATTTTACAGACTTACGCTGTGATATCTAAGGCATCAAACTCAGTAGATCAGGTTAGTCTACACTCTACAGCAAACACTTTACGTTAGGAATAAGAAAGCAACTAATAATATGTTTATTCCTACAGTGGTGATTGTTAAGTTTACGCCAATCTTCAAATCCTTTGCAAGAAGGGTTTTCTGTTTGATCTTTCCTTTAAGCTGACACGCCTTTTTACTTGGACTAAGATCTGATATCTAATGAATTGGGCATGGCTCATCCTGAAACACGGAAGTGATACTCGCATAGTCTTCATTTCATATAGCAAAACAGCCCTTGCATGACCAGAAATCCCTTGTTGTGAGCGTCGGGCTTCTTTTGAAATTCCAATGATAGCCACATGTTTTATTTCATGTATAAAAGACATACCTTGCATGATCAGAAATCCCGTGTCTTTTGAAATTCTTATGTCATCAAACATCTGAAATTGTTTGCGAGGATTCATGAAAGTATTTTGCAATATCTTGTTCGAGCCCGTGTTAGATGCTGAAAATATTGAATGGAGGGAATATAATGATTAGTTAGTTTCGACCTTATATCATGCTCACGGTCCCCTAGTAACTAACATTTTGTGCATTGAACTCCACTGGCGACTAGATCATATATATCATCGTTCCACAAAAATGATTAACTCAAGGTTATAATGCAATCTTTTAAACCATTACAAACTCGTACCAAAAACAGATGTGGACAAAAAACCTTTCTTCTACTTGATCATCTTGAATCAGGGAAAAGCACAAGGATTCGTAGCTGGTGTGCAGTCCATTGCAAGCTTGCTTTCGCCAATTGTAATGAGTCCGCTAACCAGTAAGTCAGCAGTTCCATTTCCAACAAGACTCCAGTGTTAGCAACGTCTTAATCCTTGTTTTGTCTTGTTGCAGCATGGTTTCTATCAAAAAATGCACCTTTCAACTGCAAAGGTTTCAGTATCGTGTTTGCATCGTTAAGCATGGTAACTAAACCAAACGCATATTGACTTCTACAGAAGCAGTCCTTACGGTTAATACTCGGGGCAGTCTTGAAACAAATCTTACATTATGTTTCAGGTGATTTCGTTATACTTCGCTTTGAGGTTGAAACTAGATTCCCCATCGAGCAAGAATTTAGAAGATGGACTAGAAAACATTGAAGCACCTCTTTTATCCTAAGCTTAAATCGGGTTAGCAAGACACATGGACCTCTCGAGTATAGAACTTTGGATAATGGCGCGCTTCTTGATTGGTGCTGTCCTCCTCCTAACAAGATTTGTACATATATACAAGGACATATGAACTAACAGTTGTACCACTAATGTATAATGTAGGAGCATTTGCACTAAAAAAATTACCATGGGTGTTTGTTGTTGAACGTTTTATGAGCAAAAAATCCTACTTTGTGATTCTAATCAACTTATTTCTGTGCTTTGAGTTCATATAAGTTTCACTTGTTCAGGCTACGCATTTCAACTTCTATATAATATACTACCTACTTTGTGATTCTAATCAACTTATTTGTGGCGCTATGCTTTGAGTTCATATAAATTCACGTCTTTAGGCTACCCATTTCAACTTCTTTTTAATTTACTATCATGGATCACATGTACTTGCAACTCAGTTGATAGTTTACTCAAATGTAACATCGAGTTTCACAATCAAATGATATGAGCCTTAAAAGTGGAAACAATACTAGTGACTAGAGGCACCAATGCTTTCGATCTCGTACAATGTAAGGATAAATAAACTAAAAATATTGCAATAAGATTACAAAATAGGAACTGCAACAACTCGTATCTTCAAGAAGGCTAAGAATATGATTTTGAATATCGCTAACAAATACTAAGAAAAAAGAGTCAGAATTATCCCAAGTGTGCAACGATTTATCTTGAAAATTTAGTACGCTGCTTCTACGAGGACTAAACAGATTACATAATGAATGCTGACAGGGGCACAGCACAGCATAGCATAATTATACAAGTCTGCAATACAAGAAATGGTCTTTTGTAACATGAAAAAAAAAGAAAAAAAGACGAGGAAATATATATATATATATGTATATATATATAGATATATAGATATAATAACAAAAATGTTGATAAAACCCAGGATGCTTTGTTCAAAAAAAAAAAACCCAGGATGCTGTAATTTATCAGCAACAAGTAGTTTGCTACAGAGTGCCTACCTGTTCATGTATGACAGGTAACGTTCATCATAGGAACGCAAGTGTGTGAAAGGCGGCAGTCCAGTTTCTGAACTCGAAGAGGTTCTCAATGTCCCCTCTTTCAAGGGTGAACGAGGGGTAAAAGGGAGAACAATATTTCTGTAAGGATCAATGTGGTTAGTTTGATTGTAAGATGGTGGAACGGTGCCTAGTTTTGGCTGACTGAGGGACCTTTGAGGAGGAACTCCGGACCTGGTTTCAGTATAAGCGCTAGAAGGAACGGTGAGAAATTCGTCATTAGATAAATCTACTTTAGGATTAATATGAGGCCCAATAAAGAATTTGCCACCAGAAACTTCATGTGGGAAACTCAAAAAACTCGATGGTTCCCCAATGTCAGGATGGTTGGCTACGGTATTTGCTTTATATTGACCTTCAGCTGGTAACCGAAGAAGGGCATGAGAACCAGGGGGAATTTTGAAAGTATCACGCATGTTTGAAGTTCCTCTGTCCACCAGTGACGAGCTATTGAGTTTCTCTTGTAGCATTGATTTGGCTTCCTGAAGTGCCTCCAGTACTGATCCTAAATTATTTGAAGTTTCTTGTGGCAACACTGTGAGATCGAGGGATGAAGAGCTGCTCGGAGAAATAAACAATGGCATGCTTTTCTCTGCATGAGAAGAATCCTTTGATGAAGGGTATGCCATATTACTTGACATGGGCATCAATTGTTGGCATGTATGCAGAGAGTTGTCGTGATGCGATCTTGAAATTTCTTGATCATTTTTCCCGTTTGATACCAGAATTGAAATTTCTGATTCAGGAGATTTTGGCGAATCCTGTAAGAATCCCTTTTTCGTATCGAAGAGTGATGCCAAACTCTTGGGAGTGTGGGGTTCTTCGCTGAATAGAGTTCTGAGGGATTTTCCCTTCATTTCTTGATTATTTGAACTCAAGGTTCCAGCAGCATCTGATATTTCAGGTAGCTTAATCTCATCTCGTTCTTCGGTCATATCAGAACAGTTACCAGGATCTCCAGAATCCTGGTAATTCATGGACAAGAAAGTATAAAACTGTCTGGGGGATTACATATATATCTATATCTGGCGCATTAAAGATATAAGATCAGCAAAATACAAGAAAGCGTTTTGTTCTAATCAAAGAAGTCCTTGATTTCCCCCAAAAAAATTCATGAAAGTATGCACATGAAATACTGATAAGAATATTGTCCCAATTCCTATATTGCTAGAATTATTTAACCAGCCTCTACCGAATGCCAAAATATATCACCCTTTTGAATTTCTTCTTAGAGAAACCAAAGCCAAGTCAGGTGGATATAACTACATTCTCACCTCATATTTAACAATTATACCCAGTTAAAAAGGCAAACATGCATCAAGACATATATCAAGTATCAAGAAAAGAGAGAACAAAAATTATGTACACCGAAAGCATACAATATAAGATGCTAGTTTGCTAAAGCAGTACTGATGCTTCTTCTCCTGAATCACATCTTAAATGAGATTGACCAAATATATTCTTATTGATATGGAACATGGTCGACTCGTCGAGCTTATTCCACCCAATACTGTCCTTTTTCTACATCAAATAGAAGATTGGCATGTTTAAACTTGAGCCTCAGTAATCTGATTCTATGGAAATATGCCAATGTTGGCTCTGGTTGCCATTTTCCCAAAATACATACATCTTTCAAATACATAATCATTACTTCTAATTCAACTTTATATCTTCCCCAATATATTCTTTAGTATAATAAATCAACTTCAAATCTAGTAAAAAAGTTCATCTTTAGTACACAATATGAATCACATTCTTGAATATTTTTTTTTTGATCAGACAAATATAATATTATATAATAGTTTGTGCGAGAAGCACAACAAAGTTATTACATAAAATAAAATACCGAAAAGCCTAGTGATTCTAGGATACTAAACTGCTGACAAACATACTAACGGTTCCCGTCTCCAATCAACAAATGAGTACAAAAATTTATCTTTTCCTCTATTTGTTATCCAAAACCACGATCGATAAATTAGTAGTTCCAATAAATCTTCTTCCTTGTTCTCTCGACCTTGGAAGCATAAATTGTTTCGATGAAGCCAAATCGTCCATAATACTGTGCTCCAGATCGTCCTCCAAGCTTTCCTTCCCCTTTTTCTTGTCCATAATCCTTGATGATGCAAATAATGAGAAACGGACTCCGTTGTTAATACCGTAGTGAATCCTAGCCATCTGTAGCACTTCATCCATAAGTCATATGACGCTTTGCAGCCAAAAAACAAATGTTGAGATGTCTCCTCCGTTAAGAGGCATTTTGCACAGTTCCCCGCCTCTTCTCCCATGAGTATGTTCCTTTGACGTAGATTTGCTCTTGTCGGTAGTCTGTCTCGAATCACCCTCCAAGTAAATGCCGCCACCTTGGAAGGTGTCAGAGTCTCCCAAATAGACTGATATGTCTCTGATAACTGTGCATCAAGCGTTGAGTCATCCATCATCACGGCATAAGCTGATTGAACAGAGTATCGTTTGGAATCGTCATTGTGCCATATCCATAAATCCTCTTGTTCCGGTGTCAAGGTATACCTGTCCAACAAAGCAACCATTTCATGAAATACTTCAAAGTCCCTCTCCAATAAGTCCCTTCTCCAGTCCCAACGCCATTCCCATACCCCCTCCACCCATACCCCCATCTGCGCTATAAGAATATCTTTATCACGAGCTAAAAGCGCTAATCTAGGAAAAGATTCCTTTAAGCTCTTATTCCCCGCCCAAACATCATTCCAAAATCTTGTTCCCAACCCATTCCCAACTTTTCTTGTGATCCCTTGTTTAAACCATCTGGAATGATCCTGGAATGTACACTTCAAAATTTCTCGCCACCATGGTGAAACCGAATTGATCCTCCTCCCCCCCCCCCCCTCCCCTTGCTCTAACAGGCTCGAACTATTAAAACCATATCTGGACCGAAGAACCTTCCACCATAAAGTACTGTCATTATTCAAAATCCCCCAACCCCATTTCCCCAAAAGGGATTTGTTGAAACGATCCAAGTTTCGCACCCCCAATCCCCCCTTGGATTTCGGTTTGCAGATCTCTGACCATTTAACCCAAGCCACTTTCCGGCAACTCTCCCCTCCTCCCCATAAGAAGGCAGTCTGAATGGACTGAAGTTTGTTGAGAATCGTCTTTGGAGCACGATAAAAAGAGAGGTAATAAATTGGTAAGGAAGTAAGCACAGCATTGAGCAGAATCAATCGACCTCCCATCGACAAACTTTTATCTTCCCATGCCGCCAATCTTTTCCGGTATTTATAAATCACTGGATTCCAAGTAAGCTTGTTTTTCGGATTCACCCCAATCGGCATCCCTAAATATGTGCAAGGTAATTTACCCACCTTGCAGTGCATACTGTCTGCCAATGAACTAATCAAATCATCATCCACATTAATCCCCATTAACTGACTTTTGTGAAAGTTAATTCGTAACCCAGAAAGCAATTCAAAGTTGCTCAAAATTCCTTTGAAGAACAATGCATTATCCTTTGTTGCCTCACCCACGAGCAATGTGTCATCTGCAAATTGTAGGTGTGATATCATGATCCTATCTCTGCCCACAAATAGAGGTGTGATTAACTGAATCTGTATGGCTTTTGTAATCAATCTGCTGAGAGCCTCTGCGACAATCACAAACAAGAAAGGAGATAATGGATCTCCTTGCCTCAATCCTCTCTGTAACCTAAATTCCTCTGATGGACTTCCATTAATCAAGACCGACGCTGTGGCGCTCGAAATGCACTCCATTATCCATTGTATCCATTTAGCGTCAAAATTCATCAATTTCATAACATGTTTGAGGAATTTCCAGTCCACCGAATCATATGCCTTTTCAAAATCCACCTTGAGAATCATTCCTTTTTTCTTATTCCGTTTCATCTCATCGATCAATTCGTTTACCACCAGGATTCCATCTAAGATGTGTCTGTGACCGATAAACGCAGACTGCGATGGAGAGATAATCCTATCCAGAACTCTAGACAAGCGGTTTGCAAGAACCTTCGCTAAAACTTTGTAGACGCATCCAATCAGCGCTATCGGTCTGAATTCCTCTAGTTTAGTAGGGTTTTCTTTCTTTGGGATAAGCACAATAAATGACGGATTTGATCCCTTAACCAATCTGACATATGTGTGAAATTGTTGAAAGAATGTAATGAAATCATCCTTCAATATTTCCCAAAACTGCTTGACAAATCTAAAATTGAATCCGTCAGGCCCTGGACTCTTTGTGCTGTCGCAGTCCCAAACCGCACTTTTAATCTCCTCCGCCGAAAAATTCTCTGTGAGTTGACTGTTCTCTCTCGTCGTGAGATGATCGAACTGAACCCCGTTGAGAATTGGCCTCCGCCATTCCGTCGAGCCAAATTGCTTATAAAAATGATCGTGAACCCCTTCCTTAATTCCCTGTACATCGTCCTTCCATTGACCATTGATGTACAATCCCACAATCTCATTTCGCTTCCGCGTCCGATTAACCACTTTATGGAAGTAGCTGGAATTCACATCCCCTTCCTGAATCCATTTTATTCTCGCCTTCTGATATAACAATGTGTCTTTCATTCCCAACTGATTCTGTAACACGCTGATCTCATTCTGTCGAATCTGAGCCTCGGTTACCGACAGTTCTCTGTCCTCCGCCAGTTCATCCAACTTGCTAATCACCTCTTTAGTTTCCTGAATCTTACCTTCCAAAGAACTGAATACTTCTTTATTCCATATTTTGAGGCTCATTTTCAATCTTTTCAATTTTTCTTTGAGGATATATGCACCCCACCCTTGAATCTTATAACTCAGCCACTGTTTTTCCACAAAAGGTTTAAATTGTTCATGATGGAACCAAGAATCGATACTCCGAAATGGTTTCGGTCCCCAATCCCTTATATGATTCTTGAGAACAATTGCACAATGATCAGATACTGTTCTTTTGAGGCCCCATTGAGTTATAATAGGCCATTCCCTTAACCAGCCATTCGATAACAAAAACCGGTCCAAACGGCTGACACAAGTCCCGTCAGGCCTATACCATGTATATTTTCGTCCAATCAACGGCAAATCCAATAGTCCTGATGTACTGATGAATCTGTCAAACTCATTCATTCCAGTGGAGTTGTGATTCTGAGATCTTCCCCTTCTTTCTGAAATATTTCTGACCTCATTGAAATCTCCACACAGGCACAACCTATCATCTTCTTTCCCTTCTGTTTTAGAAAGCAAAATCTGCCACATATCCCGTTTTTGTTCCAACATCCCCGAAGAATAAATGTTTATGATATGACATCTAATTCTTTCTTCTCCCCAAAAACCCTCCACGCCTAGCAATCCGTCTTCTCCCCAACATGATTCCATTGTAAAATTTGCATCATTCCAAATGCATAGAAGCCCGCCCGCCGAACCTTCAGCCCCCTTGAACGCCCAATTAAAGTTCTTATCGCCCCAAATCGCGACACACATCTCCTTGGTAATGAATTCTTTTTTTGTTTCTTGTAAACACAAGAAATCCACCTTTTCCTTCTTAATCATCTCCCGTATTTCTCTTTTTTTCACCCGTCCTCCCAATCCTCGTGTATTGAAGCTGACAATAATCATTAATTAATCTCTACGTCACCTGGTACTGCATGATTTTTGAGTGCTGTCAGATTTCTTTTTTCCATTTCCACCAACTGTTGAATGATTTCTTCGTCATTCCCCTGTCCTATAATCCCCAATTTCTTGAATATAATATCCGAAAACATATTTTTTTCTCAAAATGCTTCCCCAAAAAAATTAACACAACCAAACATTACCTTTGTTTTTCTCACAAGAAGAAGCGGATTGATGATGTGGTTTGAGTGAAGTATTCCCAATGGTTTCGATATTTCGGTTGAAGAAGCAACTAGAAAACCTCAAAATGTCATAGTATTATCTATGTGAAAACGGATTAGGATTCATCTCAATTATTGTTGACCAATATTAGAAAAGACTAGTCACTAGCATATATTTTTAGTGCGCCAAATATAAACCCAAACCTTTCAAATATCGGAAAAATAATGGTGAATATTTGTATGGATTACTTTAATGGCTAAACAGTTGAAACTGATAAAAGTTACCTGTTCGCAACTGTTTTTCTCTCTAAACTTATCCTCCCATTCTCTCTGGGCCTTTTCCTCCTCTTCATATTGACCAATGAATTGTGCCTGATGTTGCAATGCACTTTCCATGTCTTTATCTCTTCCATGTACAGTAATGCATTGATCATTAATTTTTTGGCTTCCACTATCTGATTCTAACATGGGGTTATCCACTGGTTTTTTCCCAATATCATGGTTGTTGCTATCCCTTAATGCATCAAGCTCACCATCAGAGCGGTTTGAAACATCTTTAAAAAACGTGGCTTTCAGAGGGTCATTCTGAAACTCTTCTATTGCTCTGATAACAAAACGAATATTACCATTCTTGGTGCACTGTGAAACAGGCTTTACAGTTCAGGAATTAACTGAGTTCAAATGCAATTAGTTGAGTATATCATGTGTTCACAAGATTAGGAGTAAAAGGTGATGGATTGGTCAATCATGACTAAAATTATATATTTGTCCTATTTTTCCCTTTATACCATGTAACTACTGTGTGGTTTCATGAAGTCAAATGTGTGGGTCGTCCATGTTCAAACATATTTCAAGCACATCTTTGGAGTTTCATAGTACTGGTGTAAGTTCATGTGCTATCTATCCAACGGAGAAAGTTAATGAACCAGAGTTCAAAGTCTGCGGCAGGAGAACACACCTGGTATCCCTGCGCCTTATTCTGCGACATGATTTAACGGCCAGTCGTGCTGAAGATCCATTAAATGCAAAATTAGCTCTTCTTTTAATTGAGCCCATGTGTTTCCTCTTATCAAGAGAATACTGGGAATCTTTAGTACTTTTCCAGGACAAGCTTCTACCAGTTGATGGAGAAGATCCAATTTCAGAGCTATAATATGCCTCCATTTCATTTTTTCGTGCTTTAATCTTGGTTGAAGTATCTCTTAATATCAACAATTCGGTCTTGAATTCATGTAGGGTTCCATCCTGATCAGAATTTGAATCAAATCCCTCTGAAATGTCGCTTATTCCATGGTTCTCAAGAATTGCAAGAACATCTGCAGTTGCCTTTTCAGCTTTCTTTCTTTGAATAGATGTAAACTTCAATTGCTCTTCAAGTCCCAATACCTGCATATATTTACGGGTTTAGAAACTATAACTGCAAAATAGGACTAGACATGGAGGAGGAGCCATGGGGGTTAAAGGCACTTGCGCATCTTCACACTTATGCTGCTCCCTTGTCTTGCACCTGTTCAATCCAGGTAGCATACACCACATTTTGAAGAATTAACTTTTCGGTCACTCAGTTTTTAAATTTTTTAATAATTTGGACTGTAATTTCCTGAATCTAAAAGTGAATTATTATAAATTACACCAGACAGGAATACAAGACGAATGGAGAAAATCAATTACTGCCACTCACTTTCTTGGAAAGTTCCTCAGCTCTTTCCATTGCTGCTTTCGAGACGGATCTTTCAGATAACAACCTTGCTCGGAGAAATTTAATCGTCATTGCCCTGGAATCTTCTATGTTCGTGTTTTCCCTGACACAACAACACTTCAAAGGATCGCAAATAGTACTAAAAGATCAATGTTAAATGAAAATGATATGCCTTGTCACTGAAGAGTAGAAACGTATCACTTTCAGAAAACAATTGATGCAAGTTCTGTTTACTTTAGATAACAAAATTAAAAGATTCTATCATGCTACGAATACACCTGAATATACTATACAAATGTCAATTCAAGGTTTCTGCAGGTTGAAGTCCTTATTCATATGTGATACTCTAAAAACATATACGGGTTGAACACCAATATAAGAATTACAACATCCTTATGATTACATCTGAAATAAGACCATCTGGATTGGTTCTCTTAATCAAACAATCAAGACCTTTTTATGGCATCCCCAGTCATAGACATTTAGATAAACAATATCTAACATTATTTCTTTTATATTTTTTTTTATTAGAAAATTTGAACAGAACCATCGAAATCCCAGAGGTAAACTAGAACAGTATGATCAAAAGAAACTTAAAGAAATTAAATAATATGCACATATCATGCAACTGCATTGTTAGCAATTTTAAGCTTTGATTACCGCAGAGACTCAAAATTCAATTGCAACTACTTATTTTTTACCATATTCACAAACATCACCAAATAACTAAAAGAATCAAATAATACAAAATTTTCACCATAAAGAAAAGATACACATAAGATTTCCCAACTTCCGAAAGCTCAAAAGTAAAAGTGAAAACCCAGCAATTCCTAAGAGTTGTATCGACAAATGATAAGGGCACACGATGAAAACCCAGAAAAAGAAAAGCTTACATTAATAAATTAGCAACATAAAAATCTTGATAAATAAGAATTGAGACAATTTCGTTTGATGCAAAAAAAATAATCGGAATGCCATTACCTCTGTTCTCGATCTTCGTTCACAGAACTAGACATTTTTTTAGCTACCCCAGCTCCTGCAACAAGTAAAAATGAAAACTGAAAATTTTTTGAACGCAAAAATTTGAGGAGAAGACATGTGTTAACAATTAGATTAGGTGTCACTGAAATATAAAATGAAGAAGAATAGTAAGGAATTGCAATTTTGACCTGAGGAAATACGCTGACTGCTGGTCAACGGAATAACACTTGGTGAAAGTACTGTAAAGAAACGTTGTCTATTTTTGTATTATTTGTAAAAATGTGTTTTGACAGTTAGGGAGGGCTAATTTAATTTAATATAATAAAAAAGAAAAAAAATTCAAAAAATAACGTTAATTGAAAAAATTTAACATTCTATTGTAATTCGCGGTCTCAGCATGCGAATTCAACTGTTCTAAAGTTGCAATCTCGGTATGCGAATTTAACTGTTTTAAAGTTGCAATCTCGGTATGCGAATTTAACTGTTTTAAAGTTGCAATCTCGGTATGCGAATTTAACTGTTTTAAAGTTGCAATCATCGATTGCGAATTTAACTATTTTAAATTTTAAACAAATAATTTTTTTATAAAGTTTCATCAATATACAATTTCTAATTAGAATGCATCAAATATATTTGTGTTTAAAACATTAGGGACTGGACGGGTCCTAAAAATATTAAGGAATAAAAATAATAATTTTTTTGTAAAGTTGCATTCAATATACAATTTTAATTAGAATGTATCAAATATATTTGTATTTAATTACAATTATTTTATCCCTAATATTTTCAGGACTGGTTCAGTCTATAATGTTTTAAACCACATAAATAGTTGAAATATGAATTGATGATCTGAAATAGTACACATAAAAATAAATATATTATTATTTATATTAAACTCTAAATATTTCATTCGGTCCCACAAGCACGTCTATGTATTTCTCGTTGTCTTCTAGATGACTCAGCTTCCTCTACATTCCGTGTTTGTTATTGAGGAGGTCTAATCCTAGCGCTGGAATCACCAATATCATGATATTGTGGAGTCAAGTCGAAGAATATAACAGGTGAGAGATCAAAATGTGGACGTGGATATGTAGAATCGGGTACCTCATTTACGGATCTTCTGCTTCGTGTACCCGGTCCTACACAGTCACACCCACATTTTGATATTTCACCTGTTACATTTTCCAACTTGACTCCATAATATCATGATATTGGTGAGTTCAGCGCTAGGATTAGACCTCCTCAATCACAAACGCGGAATGTAGATGAAGTTGAGTCATCTAGAAGACCACAACGAGAGATATATAGACGTGCTTGTGAGACTGGAAGAAATATTTAGAGTTCAATGTAAAGTCATATATTTATTTCTATGTGTACTATTTCAGATCATCTATTCATATTTCAACTATTTATGTGGTTTACAACATTATGGACTGAACCGACCTGAAAATATTAGGGATTAAAAAAAATTATAATTAAATACAAATATATTTAACACGTTCTAATTAAAAATTGTATATTGAAATGCAACTTTACAAAATAAATTATTATTTTTATTCCTTAATATTTTCAGGACCCGATCCAGTCCCTAATGTTTTAAACACAAATATTTGATGCATTCTAATTAGAAATTGTATATTGAATTGAAAGTTTATAAAAAATTATTTGTTTAAAATTTAAAATAGTTAAATTCGCAATCCCGGATTGCAACTTTAAAATAGTTAAATTCGCATACCGAGATTGCAACTTTAAAACAGTTAAATTCGCATACCGAGATTGCAACTTTAGAACAGTTGAATTCGCATACCGAGATCACGAATTACAATAGAATGTTAAATTTTTTCAATTAACGTTATTTTTTAAATTTTTTTTCTTTTTTATTATATTAAATTAAATTAGCCGTTAGGGAGCATAGTTAAGAAATGTATAGATTTGTTTATTTTGCTTCATTCTGTAATTCTTTGAGCAATAAGATCAGGTAATTTCCCACTTCGGTTCTTTCTTTTAACATGACGTCAGACCTAGATCAATTCATCGATCATTTGCTCATAGATTCAAAAAAAAAAAAAAAAGCAATGTGTGACGTTCTTCTACAGAAGAAGAATATAGAGTGATGGCTACTTCTACATAGGGGTGCTTATCGAACCGGGTCGATCCGGATTCGGTCCGAAATCGGACCGGTTAGTCCGGTCCGAAATCGGAACCGGACTAACCGGTTCCGGTCCGCCCCGGTACCGGTATCGAACCGGTCCGGGGCGGTTTTTTAAATCCAAACCGGTAGCACCACCGGTTCCGGTGCTACCGGTTTGGAACCGGTTCCGGAACCGAAACCGGTTACATTTTTAAAAAAATTTAATAAATTTTTTTTATTTGTTCAGCATGGCAACGGCTTTATAGCTGTTGCCATGCTGAACGTTGGCAACAGCTATAAAGCCGTTGCCAACGTTCAGTTTCTTTTCTTCTTCTTTTTTTTAATTTTTTTTTTTTTTTGAAATCTATAAATATGTACATATTTTTCATTCTTTTCCTCACAATTCATTCTTCTCACAATCCATTCTTCTCACAATTCTATACTTCAATCTTATATTTTCCTCTCAATTGTGCTATCTACAATTTATATATAATAATGGCATCTTCATCTAGCAGCGGCGCTGGTCGTAGCCGGGGTCGTAGTCGGGGTCTCGTCCCGGGTCGTCTATCACCGAGTTCATCTTCGGCAATGAATTTGCTCGTACCAATACCTGAGTTAAATGAAAGTTATGATTTTTTTGCTTACCTCAATGTTGGTGGTTCCTTTATGAATGTCGAACCGCAACAACCCGAGCAACCTGTCGAACCTCCTGCTGCCCAAGCCCAAGAGAGACAACAAGTGGAGTCATCCGGAGCCACTACAGCAGCGAGTAGACAACCGACTCGTGCCAAAAGAAGTAAGATATGAGATCACTATGAACTCGGTCAAAAAGAAGGTCCTAATGAATCTGTTGCAATATGTAAATTATGTAAAATGCAATATTCATATAAAGCTGGTGGTTCCAGTGGAGGCACTGGAACATTTAAAAAACACTTAGTAAAAAAACATAATTTTGATGAGACAACATTACAACCATTAGGTCAAGAAGCAACACAAGCACAAATTAATGTTCTCACTGGCACGAATTTTATTTTAACTGCTGAAATTAACCGTAGGTCATTTGTTAGATATGTGATTAGATGTGAACTACCTTTTATATACAAGCTGAACATGCTGGTTTTATTGAATTTGCTTCGTCTATGCAACCCATGTTTAAACATATTTCCAGGCACACACTAAAAAGAAATTGTATGGACGTATTTGTTGAATATAGAAATACATTGTTTCAACATCATTCTAGTTTGCCTTGTAGGGTTAGCTTAACAACCGATATTTGGACAAATGTATATTCAGATTCATATCTTGTTGTCACTTGTCATTGGATTGATGATAATTGGTGTATGCAAAAACGGATTTTGTCTTTAGATGAGTTAGATTGTGCACATACTTTTTATGTAATTGCTAAATATGTATTCAACACTTGTAGACATTATGGAATTCAGGATAATGTATTTTCGATCACATTAGACAATGCAGCGAATAACAATGCTGCGATGCGTGATTTAAAGACCTATCTGAAACCAATGTTTGATGGTGTTTTTTTTCATGTTAGATGTGCATGTCATGTGATTAATTTGGTTGTTAAAGTTGGTTATGAGGACAATCACTCAGCATGTATTGACAAAATGAAATACTGCGCTAAATGGTTACGCACGAGCCGTGTAAAGCGCGATTGGAAACAATTATGTTTATCGAATGGTTTAAAGCATCTTCTTTTTCCATCACCAATAGAAACTAGGTGGAATTCATTGTACAATATGTTGAATGCTATGTTACCTTACAAAGATATTTTAACTCCATTTTACAATTCATATCAAATGCCTGATAGCGATGATAGTATTTATTTGACTAATGGGGATTGGGAATTTGTTGAAAATTGTGTATCATTGTTAGGTACTTTCAAAGAAGCGACGGAACGCTTCTCCGGTATTACTTATCCAACTTCCGTTTATTTTCTTCCTTTAGTATTTAATATGTTTGATAAGTTTATAGAATTTAGAGATGACTATGACTTGCATGCTTTTGTTAGTGCAATGGAAACTAAATTTATAAAATATTGGGAACAAATCCCACACGTGCACTGCATCGCAACATTGCTAGACCCTAGTCAATGTTTATCTTCATTTGAGATATTTTTTGAATATTATGCTAAATTTTTGGGGAAGGTTGTTGACGATCAAAAGACGTCTACAATGCAATCTCTCCAAAATATGTTTCAATTGTATTATAATCAACAGGCAAGTGAATAATCGTAACAAAGGCCTGCTGAAGAACAACCCCAAGCTCAAACTAAAGGTGGGGGCATCAATTTGCTTAGACTGCTGGGCAGGAAAAAACTTAAGGGAAAAAGAGCTTCTACTAGCACGTCGACTGAGTTGCAAATTTATCTGAATTATCAATTTGTAACGGAAGACAACTTCGACGTGTTACAATGGTGGAAGTCAAATGCGCCACAATTCCCCATCTTAGCCAAAATGGCTAGAGACGTGTATGCGGTACAAGCTTCAAGCGTCGCTTCTGAATCTGTATTCTCAACATGTGGCCGAATTATTGGAGAATACAGAAGTAGTCTCTCTGCTGATTCGTTATGCATGCTCACGTTACTTAAAGATTGGTTTGAAGCAGAATGTAAGAATAGAATAGATGGGGCGGTTAATGAATTCGTAAACCATTATGACGAGCAAGAAGAAGAGAACGCAAAAACAATACTTATCAATTATGAAGAGTGGCAAACAACAATATTTTTTTATTTTGATTTTTTAATTGCTATCTCTTTACAATTATTTGTATGCATCTATATTATGAAATGAAGAAGAAATATATTGAATTTGTGATGAATATTTGGGAAACATTTACAACATTAAATAAAAAATAAATAAAAGTTTTTGAAATTTTTTTTTTAAAAAAAAGCATAAGAAAAAAAAAACGGATCGGACCGGTTCCGACCTTAACAGCCCCGAAACCGGCCGGTTCCGGTCCGAACCGGACCGGTTCAAGCCAATAAGCACCCCTACTTCTACATGTGAATTAGTTTGAATTGATGGAGTTATGAGGGAGCGGGAGTGGATTGCAAGAACCAACAGTGTTGTGATGTGATAACAAAGTTGCCTTGTGTATAGCTTCGAATCCTATGTGTCATGAGCATACGAAGCATATAAATATAGATTGTCACTTGGTTAGAGAAAAGATTCAAGAAAAATTCTTAAAAGACATCGCATGTAAGGACACACGAGCAACCTGCTGATATGTTCACAAAGTCCTTAGGGAAGAGCCAACACAGAGATTTATTATCCACGCTCTTGGCATTATGAACATGTACCAAGCTTGAGAGGAGCGTAAAGAAACGTTTTCTATTTTTGTATTATTTATAAGAACGTGTTTTGACAGTTAGGAAGCGTAGTTAAGAAATGTATAAATTTGTTTCTTTTGCTTCATTCTGTATTCTTTGAGCAATAAGATCAGGAAATTTCCCACTTGAATTCTTCCTTTTAACATAGACGAAGGGGTCTTAAATATATTCTAATAGTTTGCTAATTAAATTTGTTCATGTGTATTACATTGTTCGAGTGATAAAAAAAATTAATTTTCTTGAAGCTTACAAAAAAAAAATTAAATTAATTATGATATCATCAAAAAAGTGTGATTACCTTCTGATATCAATAAGAGGTAAGGCAATATCTCCCGGTTCTTCAATGCTAATAATAATTGTGTCAATCTTGCTATGGATTCACACGTCAGAGACCTGGAATCACGAAATAAAAGTGAGAATGGGTCGGAAGTTTTCCAGCGTATCCCCTCCGACGCTCATGTCAGACGAGAGGATACGAGAAAATATATACTTGTAAAGTAAGTGAAAGAAATTATGAATGCCCAAACATGTAGATTGAATATGGTATTTATAGGCGGAGGAATAAGAATTACCATGTACCAAGGACTCCTTCCATATTGCTCCGATATTGCTAAGATCTTGTGAATGCAATCAAATCCCCGATATTGCTCCGTAGATCTCGCATTTGCCTAATTTAGGAGATATAGTTCCCCGGTTGCGTCAATGTATTAAACAAGTAATGAGAAGAGGTCGGTCAATGAGCTCGGACCCAAAAAGAGTTCTTCGGAACGTTCGGAGGAGGGCGAATATGTGAGGTAGAACATGTCGGCCAACCAGGTCGGTATAAGACAACTAGGACATGAAGGAAACATATCGGCCCATCAGGTGGTGACTATTATTAATGGGTATCACATCCCCCCTCCTAGTCAAGCTGACGTCATAGACTAGAAGCTCGTGTGTAGAATTCATCGAAGAACTGAGCTAAGTATGTAGGAGGACGGTAAAAATAGGTATGTCGACGGCTCTAAATAGATCGAAAAGCTCGTAAGAGACTAAGTAAAATGAGGTCGGTCTAGGTACTAAGAGCTTGACCGAAAGTGATCAGATAACCTCGTAAAGGTCATGTGAAGTAATAAACTCATCCTTCCGGTAGGCTTTTTGCTCATTCTGGCTTGGGAATTTTCAAGAGCCTAAGCTCGGCGAACCTATCCAGGGATCCTAAGTGGGCATATGTTATTTAAGCTTGACCAAAATGCTCGAATTCTCATCCGTATGGATGTCCTGCTCATTTTGACTTGAGCATTTCTAAGAGCTCAAGCTCGGCAGGTCCTATCTGGGGAATTTATTTGTAACCTGGTTCATGCGCTTGAAAGGCTCAAAGAGCTCTATCAAAGCCTGGCCTAACAAATGCGAGGTGAGCTTGCCGTAAACTTAGCTCCTGAAGTCATGTGAAAACCCTTAAAACCTGATGTAATCAAGATCGAGGTGAGCTCGTCGTAAACGTAGCTCCTGAAGTGAACTCGTCGTAAACGTAGTTCCTGGGGTCGGGTGAAAACCCTTAAAACCTGACATAATCAAGGCTGAGATGAGCTCGTCGTAAACGTAGCTCCTTAAGTGAACTCGTCGTAAACGTAGTTCCCGAGGTTGGGTAAAAAACATTAAAGCCTGGCGTAATCAAGGTTGAGATGAGCTCGTCGTAAACGTAGCTCCTGAAGTGAACTCGTGGTAAACGTAGTTCCCGAGGTCGGGTAAAAACCCTTAAAGATTGATGTAATCAAAGCTGAGGTGATCTCTTCGTAAACGTAGCTCCTGGAGTCGGGTGAAAACCATAATGATGACCACTTTTTGTCTAAAATTCATTTTTTGTTTGACATCTCTTTTTGTTTGACTGATGGACTCCAATTGTTTGTGAGGTCGGCCTTAGGCTGAAGCTCATGAGTTGGCTGATCATGAAGGACTAAGAGACGATGAACTGGAGCTGAAGAGCTATAGAATCGTGACCCAAAGTTGAACATTGGTTGAATAGCTATGAGGGACCTCTAACTGAAGAGCTGTGGGAGGGCTCTAGTTGAAGAGCTGGCTGAAGCATTACCTGAAGCTGAAAGCCGAAGATAACTTATGGCTGAAGAGCTAGAGGAACATTACTTGAACCTTTGGTTGAAGAGCTATGCAGGACCTCGAACTGAAGAGCTAAAGTTGAACAGATGGTTGAACTGGTCGAGGAAGACCTGAAACTGAAGAGTTGGGAGGAGCTCATGATGAATTACTCGGGATGAAGAGCTGGTGATGGCCTCCTTCTGAAGAATTGAGGGTGCGCTCGAACTGAGCTGGGATGACCTCGAGATGAAGAGCACCGGATGACCTCCGAGAGAAGAGCTAAGGATGAGCTTGTCGAGGATGACCTCGAGATTAAGTGCCCGGAATGACCTCTAGGTGAAGAGCTAAAGATTACCATCTGATATCAATAATAGGTAAAGCAATACCTCTCTGTTCTTCAATGCCAATAATATTTATGTCGATCTTGCTTTGGATCCTCACCTCAGAGACCTAGAATCACGAAATAAACGTGAGAAGGGGGCCAAAAGTTTTTCGACGTTTTCCCTCCGATGCTCAAGTCAGGCGAGAGGATACGAGAAAATATATACTTGTAAAGTAAGTGAAAGAAATTATGAATGTCCAAACATGGAGATTGAACATAATATTTATAGGCGGATGAATAAGAGTTACCATGTATCAAGGACTCATTCCATGACTATCCAAATCTTATCAAGATATGATAAGATCTTATGAATGTAATCAAATCCCCGATATTGCTCTGCAGATCTCGCACTTGCCTAATTTAGGAGATACAGTCCCTGGTTGTGTCAATGTATTAAGCAAGTTATGAGGAAAAATCGGTCAATGAGCTCGGATCCAAAAAGAGTTCGTCGGAACGTTCGGAGGAGGGCAAATAGGTGAGGTAGAACACGTCGGCCAACCAGGTCGGTCCTATAAGTAAGACAACTAAGACGTAAAAGAAACATGTCGGTCCATCAGGTGATGATTAAAAAATATATATTTAAAACAATTAACTTGATGAAGTAGACTTCTGTCTCGGTTATTTCTTTTAATAAACGATAGAATATCAATCATATCAACGGATTTTAAATATTTATTGCTATTCGAAAATGGGACTGAATTACATAAACTATTAGCGATTAAATAATCAAGACAATCGCTATTTAGCGCAGCTAACATAATTTTAAGTTGACCAGACGTTGATGAGGATATAATGGAATTGATGAATTTAAGGTTGAAAGCTTCAAAGTTAATACTACAATAAATGACTTGGACAAGACGGTCAAAAGAGTATGGGTGTAAAATGCTTGTATGGACTTGATTTGAGCCTAATTTATGGATTAACTCGATATAATTGGTCTAAAATATTGACATATTAGTTTATATACTTTTTAAGTAAAAAATAATGTGTTTTAATATTGAGTTGATGTATAAGTGATGCACAAACCAGGTGAATATAAGTTTTTTCCGGTATTATGGGTGATCATCTTATTATTCAAAATGAAATATTCCCTTCTGCTTCCTTATTTTTCCGTACAACAAAAATCCATACAAAGATTAATATATAAAAGCAAGTTTTATGTGGCACCCAAATTATTCTATAGTTTATATTATTTTCAATCGCACATTCATCCTTTCCAATATATGTCTTCGGCTATTAAAATTAATTAAAGCAACTCACTCTACTAAGTTATTGATTCTTAGCTAACCAAAAAGGATTAAACCCAAATGTCTCACAAGATATTCTTGAAAATCAACAAAAGTGCAGCCATCAACATAATGAGCATTCCAGAAGTAGAATTAGGAGCAAGAATCCTGAAATGTACTAAATGAACTGAGAAAAAATCCAACAAACATGCAAGAACGAATAGAAAGAATGAGTTAACAAATCATAGAACTTCCATCGACCTTCAAAAAGAGTCGAAGAATGCTCCCTGGGAGCTTATTTCAGAAACTTCTGAGAGATTGTTCTCCAATGCTCTTACCAAATTTTCAAAGTAATCCCTTGTAACTCGAGTAAGAGTCGTTATCTTGCATCGAAAATTACCGAAATCCTTCAAAGGGCCATCGGCTGTGAGGTATCTCTCCATCTCCTTCTCTGCACAACGGTGGAGCCTCTCCAGAGCTTTCTCTGCCTCCCCTTGCAAGTGCTCGAAAAACCTCATTTTCCCACTTTCATCTTCAAGAATGAAATATCCGTAAGCATATGACCACTTCAACACCCTCCTGCCTTCCACTATTTGTTCCCACGCCTCGGTCACGAAGCCTAGTTGAACCTCGGGTACTCTTTGTATTCCAGAAAGTTCCTGAATGTACTCTTTTTTCGCTCGATTTAGATCAACCATAGCTATCTTTTTTGAGTTATCACTTTCTGCCCACCTTTCATAGTAATAAACATATCTTTCCAAATCTTTTTTAACTATATTCAGACTTCTCTCTTCTACACTCATAGCCTGAGTATACCGATTGCACAAGTGTGAGGAACCCTCAGATCCCTTCCAAGATACAAGACACAACCAACAAAACTCGAATTCACAAGGTGGTCGACATGTCATATGATTACAACCTTGGCTCTTTTCAATCGGTTGATTACACTTGGGGCATGGCTTCGTAAAAGCATTTACCCAGGTGATATTTTCGGCTTCGTTGCAGTTCTTTTCATACCATTTCGCCACCGTTCTGCAGTCTATGGGACGGTGTGCCTCCTCCATGCATTTCCAACAGAACTTGTGACCGCAATCACAATTCACATCATAGTTTGCGGATACACCAGCTTCATACTCTACCGCATTTTCACAGCCAGGTGCCGCGCACCATTTACGCTTCTTGCTTCCGTCTACATAAGACCGTAAAAGATACTTTTCGTACTTGGCCATTTCCGATTTAGATGCTAAAGTCCGAATCATGTCTAATCCTACAATGGCGGGACATGAGGATTTTGGACACTTCAATCTCAAGCATCCAATTCCACCATCGTTAATAGATTCAGAAATATTAGTTTTCCAGCACTTAATACAAAAGGGATGCCCACATGAGGCCCACCTTTTCTGGTCTCCATTGCGGATTTTACAGCAGAGGTTGCAATAAAATCTTGAACGTTTAATGGAAGGATTTTCCAGTATACCCACAGATTTACGAACCCTTTCTTCGTCGGGAAACCATTCTTCGTGAACCCTAGTAACATCCCAATTGTAATGACACAGCAAAGCGCAGGCTTCAGATTTTGAAATGTGAAGAACGTTTGAAATTGACGAGATATCGTTTTGTTGATGTTGTAAGATGTCTTTTCCTTTCAAGATTTTGTAGTTTTTCTGTTGGCTGGCGACGGCCTGGCAAACACTGTCGAACTCCTCATCGCCTCCATGATCTACCAATTCCTCCTCCAATTCTACGTAGACTATCGGCTTGATCGGAATCACTTTAATGCCGCAGCCGCAGTAGTAGGAATCTGTATCATCCGAATCCATAAAACTCACTGAAAAAATAGATTACGATCAAGGGTTTTCAATTCTCCGCGGCCGGGAAACGCATAATATGGTTGTGCATGCAAGAGTTTTCCTTCTTATTTTCTTTGAATAAAGATGACTAATATCAGTCTATATTAAGCATCGCGTTTTATTACGTTTTTGCCCTCATTTTCTAAAGAAAAACTCAAAAACAGCACAGTGCACAAGTCTCTATTAGTAAATTCATCATTTCAAATTTTAACGGCTAGCTTCAATTTCCCCTCTACAAGACAACGTCTTAACAATATATTTCAGAATTATGTAGATGAAATTTAAAAATTATTATTATTTTTTGAAATATGGTATTTGAGAAATATATATATATATATATATATATATATATATATATATATATATATTTCTCTATAACATTATAAAATTTAAAAATTGCTTACGTTGACCTCATTACAAATGATAACTGATGATCAGTTATCAGTCTATATAATGTTTGATAGTTTCTTTTTTTAAAAATATTAATAAATTACAAAATACAATTGTATCTTAGGGATTGCATAATTTTTCAACTTTAAGTCATACATGCACCAAATTTTTTGGTTTGAGTTTTATTCTTTTTTTCATGATGTGGGAACCCGCATCTTCTATCATTCTGGTGTATACACCAGTCAAGTAAACCATACTAGTCAATCCTAATGCGACAGGTTCAGACCGAAAAAGTGTTAACAGAGATAATAGAATTCATAACGTTACGGTCTCGAGCTCACCTTACTCTACTAACTCGAACACCCCTTAAGGGGCAAGTTTTATTCTTTTACTGGTTACTCTCGGCGCGTCATTAGTTGCATATATATGAAATTAATATGAATATAATTTTATATAGTAAACATTATGTAAAATATAACTATGAGACTCATTTATCCAATCAAATTTTATCTTTGAGTTTTTTATTTTGTTATGTATTAGTTCATCATAAAAATAAGGATATTTTGTGCAAGAAAAATTAGCTTATTTTAGAATAGTTGAAAGGTAGCAAAGAATCATATTCATACAAGTACTTTTAAAGACTAAATCTTTAAAGAATCATATATGGGTATTTGGAATACTCCGACTACGTGCGTAATCTGACTTGATGTCTTTTATGTTTCATATATAATATTTTTATATAGACGATGGATGAAATATGTTGGTAAGGATGATTAAAGACTAATCTTTGATTTTTCTCACTTTCTAAATGTGTTTTGAATTTATAGACATGAATAGTTTAGTTGTAATTTTTTATTTGAGAATTAAAATATTATTATCATTTCATTTTTATAGTTATTATGGTCATTTTAAGTAAATAGATTAGATTATAAAAAAGTTCATTATTTCATAATATTACCACATACCTCTTTACTAAAATTATAGTTCATCTACAACTACCATATTCATATCCCCGACTTCCCAAATTCTCAGAATCACAACAATATTATCTATCCTTTATTATATATAATTATCAAAAATAATAATATAATTAATTAGATTGAGGAACTTACGCGAATGATAATGGATAAGTGTAAGACCATAATTTTAAAAGAAGTAAGTGGAAGTCACCAGTTATTGGAGGGAATAATAGCTTATGTCATAATGATGATTTTTTTTTTAAATTATTGTATGGATCGGATCGATGTCTCACGTATTGACCAATATAAAGAAATGAGTTTACCATGATTTAATTATCCTCGGTTGATATGTTTGGTTTAATTTATTTTTTTATATTGATGGTATGTAAGGTCAGACCCGGTACATGTCAAAATCTCATTTATTTTATAAGTCTTCAACTCTTGATTAGACATTTACACCAATATTTTTTTATGTTGCTAGAATGTATAAACGACCTTCTAACATACACAAAACAATTCTTACTTGGTAATTAATTAAATAATCCATCATTTAATTGATTAACATTATAAAAATAAATCAAGTGCTTTATCCCATGACTTGACCTCTTAAGCAAAAAATATTTTAATAGGGTGAGTACAATTAACCCCTCCCCAATTATAAAAAACAAAAGAACAATTAACATGATTGCTTGTTAGTGGATATTAACTTTTTGGGATATTTTATATATTTTAAAGTTTGAAATTCATCAAATTGCAATGAAGAATCTTAATTGCACGCCACCATTATCTTTCAAAATTATTATTTATTTATCTAAATATATAAGATAGATAAATTTCATAAAAATAAAAACATTAGAAATTTTGTATGTATATGTTACCTTGTTTTTCGATTCGATTTTTAACAACAAATTTGTATGCGAAAAATAAATGGGCATCAAGATTTTTACGTGAAAACCTTGAAGGAAAAAACCATGGGACATAGTCCAACATAAATTCTATTATAATACCAATAGTTTACAATATTTTTTCTCGTGCAGAAATGAAAGAAGAATCAGACAGAAAAATGGGGAGGGGGAGAGCTGGGTAGAGGCGATCCTCCCCTCTAAACCTACCGTTCATTCTTTTTATAGTTACTCAATGTGTTTTTTGTAAATGGGCCCTTTTATTTAAAGCTAATGGGCCAGGGCATAATGTGTTAAATAATTGTTAAGAAGTATCTTATGAGACATGGTCGAGCTCCTCTGGTCCAAACCACACCGGGATAATATCGAGGTATCAGTATATATATTTCATATATATTGTGGAAAGGATATTACTTGGAGAAAAACGACATGATCATCTATAATAATAACGATAACAATAATAAATCATTGATCTACTCATTGATATAATCACGTGTCTTATATTGGGCTGACCAATTTTGACAGGTCTGCACTTATATATAGGTACTGTTTTGTATGATTGAGAAGATGATCGTTGATTCTTCAACTTACACATTAAACATCATACGCTTAATCACACTATATATGTCTATTAATTTGTTGTCACTCATATTATACATATGTATCCTTTGAACAGATGTATTGTCAAATCCAAGAAAAAAATTATTTTAAATTCAAAAGAGAGTAACTTATGCCTATAACAAGTTTCAAATCTATTAAATATTTAAGGCACCAATCTTATTATTGTTGTTTTTTTATATAAAAAAAATACTGAGTTGAAAATGAAGGGTGAAGCTAATGACGAAGTTTGTAGAAATTTATATATGTGACCAAAAAATTAAATTTATATTATTCATGTTGTCAACGCATGCAGCCAATATTTGTACCAATGTTGAATTAGTCTTTGTTGGTATTTTATTATTCAATTGCTATAAATTTTGTGCTCTACATTAGTGCATGGTGATGCATATTCTTTCAAAATGTGAAAAAATAATTTTTTTTAAATAAAATTATATAAGAAACAACTACACCAATATTTTCATAGTTTTTTTTTTATAGAAATACTTGTATATACCCGATTGATCATCATGTATACACTAAATCAATATTAAACCACAATATCTTTTAAATAACATATATATAAACTCGCATGTCAACCATCTTAGACCAATCATATTGAGTTGATCCATAAATAAAACCCGAAATCGGACACATACAAGTATTTTCCGTCTTCTTTGCACGCTACCTTTTGTGCAAGTGGCAAGTACTAAGTCATTATCAAAATTATTAGTGGTTTTGAAACCCCCGGCAAGTTTTTGTATACAACGACTTTCGAGTTTACTTCTATAATAGAATATATCTTACATAATTTTTCGAATTATAATATGTACAACTTTGCATATAAGTTGAAATTAATAAGAGGTGAATAATCACCATGTACTTGCAAGTTTTTGTATACGACTTTCCAATTAACCTTTTCCAGAACTATTTTTTATTTTATCAGTAGATTTCTATTGTACAAACTCCGCCAGTGATAAATGTGATATATATCGCTGCATGTCTCAAACTAAGGTAAATGATGATGATGATGATGATGGTAGACCTGTGATATAGTATTTATAATTGAAAGACAATCCTTAATTTTAGCGTGGAATCGTTGATGAGTTGGATGTTTAACTTTTCCTTGAAAAAATGGTCGATTTTTTCGTGATTTTGTTGGGTTTCCTTACCCCGGCGTCAGATCCAAACGCAGCGGAAATAAATAATAAACAGATCTGACCCGTGGACGGAAGATCGCGCCTGATTCATATATAAACATGCATAAATCGAATATTAATGCACGAAAAGAGATTACCGTTAACAGCGAAATCAATCTGATGGCGGTAATCCTCGAGTCCAATCAACCTGACCAAATCTACAAGCCCGACACCAGTGCTAGTGTGATGACAGCTATTCTGAGAGAGTGAGTGTATTGGAATGGAATTGTCTTTAACCCTAGACAAGGTTATATTTATAGTGGTTAGCTAATTGGGCTAGGGTCCATAAAGCCCATCGGGCCAACATTTGGCTTACTGGGCATTTATGCTAACAATCTCCCACTTGCCCAAAAGCCAACACAAAACTACAAACTCATAATCCAAGTAACTCAATCTAATTGAACAACTTGATGTACTGCCAATGTACATAATTATGAGACATAAATATATCAAATGATTTAATTTTAGAACTTTCTATAAATGAAACAATTTCAAATATAGAACTCCACTAAATTGAGGAGCTTTCAAAAATTAAATTCATCTCTTCTAAATCACTCAGTTTGAGCACTTAACATTTAAGTCTCAATTCTCGTCGATAGATCGGCGGCCGGTTGATTGTGACCCAGCGAGGCTCAAGTGTATCATAGCAGTAGGATCACAACCTTTGTGATTTTAGAAGTCAAACAACTTCTTTGGGCTTACCCTGAATGCCTCATTGTCAATTAAACTCCTTTAATAGACAATGGCCGAAATATAATTCCAGCAACAACCTACCGATCGTGGGTAGCGCCTAGCATCTGCGCTTCACGAAGACCTAGATACAAATGACTAGCAACGTACGAGAACCTGTCAGCCATAGTTAGCGTGCAGTACATTCCTTTCACTCAATATGTCCCGATTGAATCAAGGGCATTGGTTGATCGAGACCCATTATGATTTCAATAACTATGTATTTGTTTCACGTTATATGATTCCTTGTATGCGTATATGAAAAACTCTTTTTTCACAAGCACTACCCACTCTGGCCAGAGATTCCTCGAATCATATATAGAAAAACACATAGGACATCCTGGTTCATCAAGACCAGTGGTGAATCCCCAACGACAATCATAGGCCTCTGACAGCATCACTGAATACCCAAAATAATGACTTTATGACCCACATGAGATCAGTCATTAAATCAAAGTACACAGCTATCTATCAAGACCTCAATGACGCCTCGGGTCATGAGGAGTAATGGTGCACGACTATGACTAGAAATTCTATACTCGACAAGTGGTAACCACTTATAGAATTCCGAGTAGGGTCGTTCAGTGAACTCATTCCTAATGAGCACCTATTCATGTGTGCTGACTTCTCCAAGCCAACGCCGATGAAACGCGGCGCACTACAATAGACACATCATGAATACCAGTCTCTAACGAGCATATATCGATATCCCATTCTCGAAGGCTCATCGACCAGGAACATTTAGAAATCGCAGTCGAGAATGTATTTCATGGTCACCATCATATGCGTAACCACATTCTATGGACTATAGCAATCTCAAGGACTTCATCAATGCATCAAGATGCATGGGTAAACAGATGAAGAAGTGCCATATATATTAATATTCAAACAAAGATTTGTCATAATAAGATTACAGGTACAATCAATCAACTATTGATTTACTTAATCATGCATGACAACAATATCTTTCACTTTCCCAAAGCCAACTACTCATGTGTCTTAAGACCATCTTCCCAAGATGTCTAACAGACACCAATCATTGTAAATGCTTTGTCAGTGGATTCACTATATTTTTCTGTTGAAGCGATTCTCTCGATAATAATGTCGCGTCTACCATCTGTCTCATTAGATAGTATTTTCTCAATATATGTTTGGATCCTGATGAGATCTTGACTATTCATAATAGCTCAAATGTTGTCACAGTACACAGAGACTGTGTCAACTGCACTAGAAATTACACCCAACTCTTGGATGAAATTTCTTTCCAAACTGCCTCTTTGCTGCATCTTATGCTGTAATGTATTCAACTTCAGTGGTGGAATCCAATGTGGTGTCTTGCTTGGAACGTTTCCAAGAGACATCACCATCATTGAGCTTAAATACAAATCCGAACATCGATATGGTATCATCTACATCCAATTTAAATACCAGCATCAGCTTAGCCTTCAACTTTTATTTATCCACTTACAGATCCAAAAACCATGAACATATCATAAGTTCTTCATAAGAACTTGAGGATTATTTTCACAGTTTTCCAGTGACCTTCACCGGGATCTGTCTGATGTCTGCCCATTACTCTAAGAACATACATCAGGCCAAGTACATACCATAGCATACAATATGCTATTAAAAGTAGAAATATAAGGTACCAATGTCATCTTTTCTCTCTCCTCATCAATCTTACGGCCCATTCTCGAGAGATGAATACTATGACATTATATGAAGTAACTCATTTTTCGACTATTCTATGCTAAACCCTTTTAGCACAGTGTTTATGTACGTAGATTGAGAGATCTCAAGCATCCTTTAGATCTATCCCTATAGATCCTTATGCTAAGCACGTATGACGCTTCTCCCAATCTTACATGGAGAAATTAGTAGATAATCATGCTTTAATTGATTAATCCAATACCATTCACAATGAGCATGATATAATCGACTTAAAGCATCACAAATGTAACCGTGCTCCCACTAACCTTTTTGCACACACATGCCACTTCCGGATTTATAACAAAACCAAACACTTTGATGATGTTATCAAAATGGAAAACTTTGGGATGTCTTCTTAGGCCTATAAATGGACCTATGGAGTTTGCAAACATTTTGCTAACGCCCATAAGTTGTGAAAACCTTTGGCTGCTACATTTCTACCTCAATGTCACCATTGAGAAATGTTGTATTCACATCCAACTATCATATCTCATATTCATAATATGCAGATATTAACTAATAAAAATCCAAATAGACTATAGCATCACAACTGATTAAAAGTTTCTCACAGACAACTCTTTGCCTATGAGAATAATCTCTTCACATCAGTTAAGCTTTGAAGGTCGCTACCTTCCCATCCACTCCAAGCTTTCACTTGTAAATCTATGCAGCCAATGGGAACAATTCCCAAAGAGGATCTACTAAGGCCCATACCTTATTGGAGTAGATGGAGTCTATTTCAAATTTCACGGCATCTCGCCAATATCCCAAAACGATGTCCAACATCGTCTCCTTGAAAGTTCTAGGATCACATCCATGGTCAAAATCATTTTGACTACTTTCTAGGAGTAAATTCAATTTATCAGGAGTTCTTGAAACATTTTCAAATCTCCTTCGTGCGTGTAAATCAAAGGTTATGATTGACTCAATTAATTTCACCGTTTTCACTTTTCTAGTAGTTTGTGGTTCTTGAACCCTTTCAAGTTATATTATGTTGTCATCCTTTCTAATAGAAACATTTTCTCTAGAAAGATTGCACTTGCGAAACAAACTATTTGCCTGCAATTGATAATATAAATTTCCACAACATAACATAAGATGGATCAACTATCCAACTCATCTCCCACTAGCTGCTTCACATAAGCAGAACAATCTCAAAATAAAAATTTGGATTATTTTTCAATCCATATCGTATATGGAGTTTTGGTCACTGCATTGGTATGAATTATATTCAACAAATATGTAACTTTAGAGAGTTACTCAGAGAGAATCACATTCTCTTTAAGATAACTCAACATCATCTTGCACTAACATTTAGTGCTCCACATACGTCCATATGAATCAAATTCAATGGACATTCAGCACATGCTAAATATATGTTGGATTTAAGTTATCATTCTTTTTATATTCTTTGAATATAATCATACTAATTATTCATAAGTTCACCAGATTCAATAAAACATCCATTCTTAAAAATACTGCAAATCACATTCGCATATTTAAAAGAATATCATTCTCTATCAAAATAGGAACAATGTTCATGATTAAATCTAGAACAAATAAATAATTACTCAAACAAGTTCATAACCAGTTCAAGATTTTATATTAAATAAATGTTTCAAACAGCCTTTGCAACAACTCTTGCTACAATGCTTAGTCTCAGGTAGGTTTCACCTTTCTAGGGCTCTCTACTTCTTCACATCACATGCAACTCTTTACAAAAATGAGAGCACAACTGGCATCATATACCAAAGAAGTAGAACCAATAGAAACATTTAATTTTAATATATAACATACCCTTTCTAGAACGCTTCTAGTCTAGGTATTCCTTACAATATTGCGCCAGTGACCAGCAGTGAAAACATAGATGCCTCTCCTTTCTTAGTTGCTAATATATCATTTTTCGTCTTTTGAGGTTGAAAAACATTTCCCTTCCTCTACTTTATCCTTGAATCATTCCCACCAATTGTAGAAGATTTAACAAGAAGAACACGTTTCTCCTTTGAATCAAGGATACATGAGTTTCCAACATTTTGACTATAAGATCAAATCTACAGCCAGTTAATGAGGATTTGTCACATTCAGATTTTCCAATTTCTCAACAAGAGTTATTTTTCTTACACCATGCTCATAGACCGAAGCCCCATCTCGCATGTGAAATGAAAATAGTTCTTTTGAAACCGCGAGTCTCAGTAATCGCGTCTGTTCACCAAACAACATTTGTAGGTGTTGGAAAATATCAGCAATGTGAACGAATTTCTCATATCTGTGTTGAAACTCATTGGTGACATTGATGCTATCATATAGCACCTAGTCTAGAGATCATCGTCCCATCACTTCTCAAGTGTGGCGATCTCTTCATGAGACGAACCGGGAGACACTTCAACAGGAGACTCCCACCAAGGGTATATAGCAATCTTTTAGAAGCAAGCACTATTTTTACATTAATAGTCAATCAGAATAATTTGGTGCGGTTACTTTGTTTATATCGAGAATTGATGCAATCGGATTCATGGCAATCACAATACTGAGAATAAACAGAAAATACATGCAAATCGTTTGATTATTTAATTAATTCAAAAACTATGGACTTTAGTTATTGAATGCTCCCACTAAATTTTTCGAATTCATCACCCTCATGACAAATGAACGGAAAATCGTATTTTCTTAGTGGGCTTGGAGTCCAACTAGCTCATGATAGCCCCGGGCGAGGGTCCAGCCGACCTCATGATACTAAAGGTAGCTCACAATTGCATCATATGCAACCCCCAAGATATTCGTCTCGTGATTGACATAACCCTACGGAGGCAGGCCAATTATGCCTTCTCACGTCAAACTAACCCATCCCACGGATGGTAATGTCCGCCAATAAGACCCCACGAGGGTGAGTAATCTTAAAGGTTAACAGAACCCTATCCATAATTAAGTGGCAGTTAAACACACAGCTTTCCCATGCCAGATGCCCCCCACGAGGGTGAGACAAGACACCTGACACAAGTAGCGTCTCATGGCTTAACTGTTGATGGAAGACAGGAAGCAACAAACTCCTTTGAGCTCCCTTTACAGTTTGATATTAAAATATTTTGAATCATATTCAAAAGAGGGATTTAATAATTTTCAAATCTCATCAAGTACTTGTTTGTTTGATTGCCGGATTCATGCAACTATGTTTTATTCATGCAGTCATATGTACTAATAAAACATACAAACAAACATTTATCATACATCACATGCATAATAAAAATAAATATGGACGATTACGGCCTTTTCCTAATTGATCCACGTGAGCCATACGTGGATCACAAGTCTGTCTAAGGTGATGCAGGTATGCAATGCAATCCTATTACATTTTTGCTTCCATTATACATGTATTGATTCTTGGTGCTCCATCTTCAATCTCGATCTCCCACTAATTCTAATGATTTTACATTTAAATCGTGCAAACAAGAGAATAGGGATACAAATCCGGGGTGGGATACATCAGAAAATAGAGAGAGCAGGCTCGCAGGCCCGATAACCAAAATCACAATAATAATGAAACAATAAAAACCTAAACATTCACCTAAACACATTGGTCAAGGCACATAATCATCCATCATGCAATTACAACATATGTAATTAAACATTAAACTAAACAATTACATCATATGTAATTGTACTAATCACATCACATGTAATTAGATCACAATAATTAATTTATTCTATCGTTTCCCACTAATCGCATTATTAATTGAAAATAAAATTAACAAATTAAATAAAACCATTTTATTTAATTTCTAATTAATTAAATTTTCAATAAATTGGTAAAATCTCTATTTTACCTTTTAATCATCGTATTAATCGAAAATAAAATTAACAAACTAAATGAAACACTTTCATTTAATTTCTAATTAATTAAATTATCAATTAATTGGTAAAATCACTATTTTACCTCAAATCATAATATTAGTCAAAAAATAAAATTAATAAATTAAATGAAACATTTTCATTCAATTTTCAATTAATTAAATTTTCAACTAATTGTAAAATCTCCATTTTACATTTAATAAATTAAAAATCACATTTTTAATAAATTAAGTATTATGATTTATTATGTCAAAAATAATATCCGGATAAAACATCTAAAATGACCCAAAAAATTTATGGACTCCAAACAATTTGGATCCAAAATTCAAATAATGCAATTTCAACCCAAAAAAAATCCCAATAATTCGGTTTATAAAAAAAAAAAAAGTTTTTTTTTTTTTTTTTTTTTTTTTAAAAAAAATCCCGAAATACTGTTCATTATCACTTCAAATCGAAACTAGGGTTAGGGTTAGGGTTGAGCCGCCGCCTCTAGCCATTTTCTGCGCGCCGCCGTCACCAGCCAGCTTCCAGCGACCGTCCAGACGCGGCCAGAACCAGACGAAGGCTACATTGCGGACGCCTCTTGACTAAAATCGTCACCCACAGAACGCGAAATAATTTTCTGGAAACGATTTTCGGAAAATGTCGCGCTTCTCAGTGCGCCGCTTGCGTGCTCGAGGGCCGCGCGAGATGGCAGGGATTTCAACATCCGCTGCTCGCGCTGCCTCCCTTCCACCGCCGTGCGCCGCCGCCAACCATAGACGTTGGAAACAATTTCCGATGGTCAGTAGTGGGTTTTGTGGAAATCGGTCGAACATCAAACAAGTTCTTTTAAATTTTTCTATGTTTTTCCGGACTCCTTAATTTTTGAAAATTCGACCACGATTAGTATATGTTGGAAACGATCTAACAAAAATTAATTATCAAATACATGAATCAAAGCGCAACCTGGCTCTGATACCACTGTTGGGTTTCCTTACCCCGGCGTCAGATCCAAACGCAGCGGAAATAAATAATAAACAGATCTGACCCGTGGACGGAAGATCGCGCCTGATTCATATATAAACATGCATAAATCGAATATTAATGCACGAAAAGAGATTACCGTTAACAGCGAAATCAATCTGATGGCGGTAATCCTCGAGTCCAATCAACCTGACCAAATCTACAAGCCCGACACCAGTGCTAGTGTGATGACAGCTATTCTGAGAGAGTGAGTGTATTGGAATGGAATTGTCTTTAACCCTAGACAAGGTTATATTTATAGTGGTTAGCTAATTGGGCTAGGGTCCATAAAGCCCATCGGGCCAACATTTGGCTTACTGGGCATTTATGCTAACAGATTTGTATAACTATCTGACATTTCTCGTATATAAACATTTATATGCTCTAAAGATCATTTATCATCATATAATCACACACAACTATAAGACATATATATACCTTTACAATTTCGTAATCATAAATAAAAAAAATTACAAAATGTCGATATATGGTCGATTTCACACATAGGATCTCACCCATACATATGGTGTCTAAAGACATTTTTGTAATACATCTAGTGACCAGGCAACTGTACTTTGTGCATACCTTGATGTTCTGCAAGAATTTCTTGAAACTAAATTTTGTGTGTAGTGGACAGCAGTCGCACCCATCAAATTTCTTTTTTGTGGTTTTTTATAAAAAAAAAAAGTATGTTTTACTTATATATAAAAGTAAAACATAAATTTTTTTGCGTTATTCCCTTAGGGATGTCTCCGATGATGAAGCATAAAATAAAAATATTGTAATTCTAACTAGTAGCTTCACAATAAAATTTCATTTTAAAACACTTTGGTCAACCTTTTGATGGCAATAATGCACACATAAAATAAGAAATAGTGTCTCTAACTCATAGGTTCCGTCGACATGTTGTTTTTGCGTCCTGGTGATCTTACCTCGCCTCTTTCTCCGACCTCTTTGTTGGTTACCCATCTGTTTGGCCGACGTGTTTTACCTTACCTGTTCGCCCTCCTCCGAACGTTCTGACGACCTCTTTTCGGGTCGAGCTCCTTAGCCGAGCTCTTCTCATAACTTGCTTAATACGTGGACACAACAAGGGAATTGTATCTCCTAAATTAGGCAAGTGCGAGATATGCGGAGCAATATCGGGAATTTGATTGTATTCACAAGATCTTATCATATGCTGAGAATATTTGGATAAACATGAAAGGAGTCCTTGATATAGGGTAACTCTTAGTCATCTGCCTATATATATCAGGTTCAATCTGCATGTTTGGGCATTCATAATTTCTTTCACTTACTTTACAAGTGTATATTTTCTCGTATCCTCTCGCCTAACTTGAGCGTCGGAGAGGACCCATCGGATAAACTTCCGGCCCCCTTCTCACAGTTGCTTAGTGCTTTCAGGTCATATCAGAGGCTACTTACTGCCACCATCGACGTTATTTTGAGTATTGGAGAAGAAAGAGAGGTGAACCCCCTCTCTATTGATATCAACGGGTCATCGCAATTTTTGGTGATATCAATAGCATTCGGAATGTGATAATCATCTTGTTGTACGGTTTAAAATGTTAAAGTTGCATCGCTAGCATCATCTGTAACTTTCAATAAATTAACAAACATTTGATCATATGTTACCTAAAATAAACTCTTTCAGATAAACTAAATGAATATAGAAGAGTGGATTTGTCAAACATTCCGAAGCATGTCTAGAAGATACATCTACATTATGGATGTGGATTACATTCCGCAATATTAGCACCAAAAAAACACTGATTGGATGCCACATTGGCACGTTCTCTTCTTTTCCCACCATGATCTGAGAAATAGAGGGGCATTAATGTCAATCAATCCTCACTCTTTTTATTTATTTTATATATTTTTTTAATTTTGTCCTCTTCTTTAAATCTATATCAAGGGTTGGGATTACCTCAACGACATTAGCCACATATGTGCCCTTCACGTCGCCCATTACAAAACTATTTTATTGACGGTAAAATATATAATAAATATTATTTATTTATTTAGAAACAAGAGAAAAGGATAATTATCTCCGGTAATTTATATATGACTTTTTAAAATTTCGAATAAGACATTAGTTATATATATATTAAAATATATACTTATCTAATGATTGATAATAAGAGCGTGTTTAGAGATAAATCTATATATATTTTTTATTAATCTTTTAAAGCACTGAAAAATCATAAATTAAAATATATATTAAAGTACTTTTGGTCTTTGTGTTTTATTATTTTCAAAACAAAAAAAAACTATATTTTAATTATCACATCCAAATATATTAAAGATCCATTATTAAATAATGTTGTTTCGTATAATACTCTTTACATTAGGTGGTTGGGTATCCAAATTTACTATAATTCTTGCTATAGATTAAAGTTATTCATTTCACTCCACTCAGATAAAAACTCGAACAAGAATTCTTTTTTCTATAAAATTAAAGCCCATATAGTTGATGGGTGATTTTTTGAAAAAAACAAATCGCTCCAACTAGTTTTTATTTGTTTATGGATTAGTAGTTTTTTTTTTTGGTATTAAAAAGTATAATTTGTGAAATTTTCTAGGTGAGACCCCATTTTTCAAGTCTTTGGTCATTGGATTTTAGCGTAAACTTAGTTTTCACATGCTCAACTTAATTAATCTTCTTCATCCTTCTGTTTCTCAAACATGGGGTTCCCCCAAAGTGGATTATGTTCCACCACCATTAGTCTTTTCTTCTTGAAAAAATGTAAGTCTGAACATTAAATATTCATGTAGATATATTGAGGGGGAGAGATATATGCTGACAAAGATTGGGTTTTTAGGGCAAAAACAGTATCAAGATCTGGGTTTTAAGTGAAAAAAATGAGAGATTTAGCAACGGTGTTTACAGATGAACTCTCTTAGTCGTTTTACGCGTGGAGATTTGATTTTGTGAAAAGGTTTTTAATTTTCAGCTGCTATGAACAACAGTGCAATAACTGAAATGGTGGGACATTGGAAATAGTAGAAAATAGGGGCAGGGAAAGGAAAATAGAATTGGGTTATTGATATAGTTGGTAGAAAAATCTAGAAATATAGAGAAGAAAGAATGATATCTTCGGGTATAAATTTGGTGATGACAGTGATTGGATTTGCAGTGAGTACCTTGTTCATAGTATTTGTATGCACAAGGCTCATTTGGGCTCGAATTCAATTGAGTATGTCGAGGCGGTCCTTTTCCAGGGCTCTTAGATCTGATCTTAGCATTGTAAGCATTTGTTTTCACCACTTTTTTGTAATCTTGAATCTGTTTTTCGCTTGGATTCAGAATTGAAGTCACTTGTTTATAGCATGTTTTTTATTTTGTCTGGACTCTTCATTTTACCACCTGATTTCAACCAATATATTAAGAAAATTTAAGTGTCACCCTGCCCATAATCCGATTTTTACCTAAATCGGCCTAGCTATGGCCCCGTAGTAGTAGAGTCATCGAAACGTGCCACTTGGACTGATTTATGCTTAAAAAGCAGGTTGTAATGATACCGTCATTATAACATTAGGTTCACAAGCATTTTAGTTCTTCATGTTATAGACTATGAAACCTATGATCCTAGCTCACATTGTATTTTTGGCATTAACTGAATTTTCTTCACGTCAGTGGCTGCCAATGCACTATATAGTGTACTGTTTCTTGTCTCATCATAATTTTTATTCAGTAGTTATATTTGTGTTTCGAACATTAGTTGCAAGTTTAGTCAATTTAGTTTGATTGTGTATCGTCAATTTGATCTTTGCTTGTGTTTGTTTCTTCAAGTAGTTCTTAAACTTTTTTCATGTTTGAGCATTTTCGGATGGAATATTGTTTATTTATGTTTTTTTTTCACTTGTACATGCTTCTCCATGACATCTTTATGACAGCGTAGTGAACCCAACTTGTACTAAATTAATAGTCCTATCTACATTTTGGTTCAACAGTTTTATCGTCGTCTACTTTGCTATTCTATAATGACAATTGAGAATCCTTTTTTGTAGCTCTAGATCACTTTGAACTTTCAAATCTGAATGATTGTTTATCTGACTCGTTAAATGCAGTTGGAGCATGGTCTTCATGGCCTTGAGCCTATTGTGGTTTCAAATTTTCCTACGAAGAAGTATCGAGAATTGTGCTTATCCTCAAAAGAAAATGCTCTGTAAGTAAATCAATCTTCTATGATTTTGTGAATTTCTTTGATGTTAAGTCTGCAAATCAATTTTTATTTTTTTCAATTTTATTGGGAGTTGACTTTTTTGCTGAAGAGATATTCACTTGCATTGATTTTGATACGGTTGTTATAGGCATAGAAGATACTTAAAAAATTTGAAGTTCTTTGACTTTGCTTAAGCATTGCCTTTTGGTTACTTTATGAAGTAGAATTGGATTCCTTGGTTTGACCTCTTTTTGATGGAAATAGTTCCGAGAATATAAAGTGAAATAGAAATATTAGCGTCAAACTATTTAATTTTGATTCAAAGTTTCACATAGTTTCTTGGAAGAACTGTAATCAAGCAAACATTTATGTTTAAAGAGTATCTTCAAAATTTTGGGAGGCATTCTTTCGCTCTTCTCTTATCATAAACACTATGGCGGTAAATTCATTTAAGGTGTGGCATGAGCATTTTTCGAAAGCTAGTAGTGATTTAGAACAGGTTCTTTGTGAGAACCGGTGAGATCATGACCCTAAACCTTGTTTTAACCATAATTATTGAAAACCACAACGCGGGCACTTAGGCAGTTAGGCTTAAGACTCAGCCTTTGTACCTCAACCCAAGCTTAGGCTCTGCCCTTTAATGAAGCACGCGCTTCAATCATGAAGCCTAACCTTGTTACATTTTAAAGGCTCGAGGCTACAAATGGAGAGATGGTAACTCATAGATGAAAGGTCGGATAATAGTCATTTATTTTTGCTAACAGACTGAGGACTATTTGATTTACAGTTATTTTCCAAAATTGTGAGGTACATATTTGGTTTTATATGATGAAATCTTTTCAAATGTTTAGATTCTAGTATATCCTAGGCTCGTAGGCATTGGGTGCACTCTTTCTTGAAATTAGTCATGTAATAGACAAGATATGTGCGAGACACATATTATTTGATCTGAATTGTTGTTTACGTTATTATCTTACTAGATAAATCATAATTTTGGAACTTTTAAAATAAAAACTCCAATGTTTTAGTGGATTCAATGATGCAAAAAAAATGAATAAACTCGATCTCTATGTTAGATAATTGAAAAGAAGAAATGGGCTGTATGATAAATTCAGTTGGTGACGTTCCAAAGAGACTAAAAAAAAACTCTGAAACAGATTGCTTAGTATATAACCTACACTATTCATTGGGGAGGGGTGTGGAGGTCTCGAACCTGAGACCTCCCGGTTCACCGAAGCGAACGGTGCCACTTGAGCTAGGAGCCCTGGGCATAAATGTGGTTATTTTAGTACTCAATTGGTGACACACCAAGCATATCAAGTAACCGGTTAATATGTGGGTTGGTTGTTTAGTATACAGATTGATGAAGCGCAAAGATGTTTCTCTGAACCTAGAATTTGATACATCCGTAGAAATTTGACTTTAGAGGATGCTATTTAACTGTTCTACCTGTAGAAGGTAGTCTCTTGGAAGTAAGCTAACGAATTAGATTGTCTCTTTAATACTTCACTAGGCAGTTAGGCATTGTCATAGTTCTTTATTTGATGGGAAATTTTGTTGAAAACCATTTTCAAAGAATTCCTTTCGAAATCTTTTTCCACTAACAAACCTTGAAAACGTTTCTTGTTGTGCTCGTTTCTCGTTCTTGGATTGTGCTTGGCAACTGGCCAGTCTGAACTAAAATTCGAAACGATTATGGGGGAAATTATATTTTTATGCATATATAGTACATAAAAATACATAAGATCTATTAAAAAAAATTAGTAGGAGGTGGGCGATCATCTTCTACCAGCCCTGCTTTGGCTCCCTCCTCAGCTTGCTCAGATTGAATAACCGTGCTTCAAACATTAATCAAGAATTTAAACCTGTTCGATGATTTAAAGTTTTAAACCTACTTACCTACCCCTCACAGGTGCTGCACTGTATGCCTATCTGAATACCACGACGAAGATACATTACGTATCCTCCCCCCATGCGGCCACTCCTTTCATGCAACGTGCATCGACATTTGGCTTCACCGGCACCTCACGTGCCCCGTATGTCGTATTTCTCTTCGTGAACTCCCCGAAAGACGGTGGTGCATGCAACCAATATTCAGCTCAGCTATCAGATCCCAGTACACCATGCAATCCATCAATGCACATTATTGTAATTGCATGTTAAACGGGCAAAGGCCTTCTTCTAGATCGCATGAAAACCAAGTGATGGATACAATTGAGGAGGCTCATTGTGAAACCGAGGGGGGTCGAGCTGATGCTAGAGACGGCAATTTTGTGGCAATTGATCGGAAATTGGAGAGTCCATCCGATCAATGAGCTTGATTCTCGAGATTTCAGCTTTCCATTAAAGGGTATATATGCCTAAAGATTGCTACTTGTTTTTTTTTATACACTGTTCTTTTTATTGTTAATTTTTGTTTTCTGTATATATAGATGAAGGCTTTAGATGTGCGAGAACCTCTCTTTTATCTTTCATATATGATATATTTTCTTATTTTTTAAGAAAATCCATTAAGATATCCCAAGCATGGCCGTGTTGCTAATTGTGTAGATGGCCTGCATATTCATGTACCCTACCCATATGAATAGGGCCCTATAATCAGGGTCGGATATAGGGGTGTAAACGAACCGAATCGAGCCGAAAATGCAGAAAAATTTAAGGTTCGATTCCGGCTCGAAATAGTTATATTCGAGCTCGAGTTCGATTCGAAGTTCGAATAATTTCAAAAATTTGGCTCGAGTTCGGCTCGAATCAGAGTTCGAGTTTGAATTCGGCTCGAAAAGGTTCGAACATGCTCGCGAACTATTCGAATTATAGCTCGAAAATAAATATTCGAAAGGTTCGAAATATATTTATTTAATATTTAATTATATTATATTAATAAAATATAAAGTTCGCGAGCGGCTCGCAAACTATCAAACAAAGTAATTTGGGCTCGAGTTCGGCTCGAAAAAAGTTCGAACATGTTCGGGTTCGGCTTGAATTCGAGAATTTCGAATTCGAATCAAATATTTATCGAGCCGGCTCGAAAAGTTCGTGGACATGTTCGATTCGTTTACATCCCTAGACGGATGCACGTCAAGGCAAGGGAGGGCAAGTGTTCTCGCTCAAAAAAATATTTTTTGTATTACTCCCTAAAATTATGTTTCCTTTAAAATTGCATTTTGCCCCCTCTTCAAAATTATAAATTTCCCCCCTAAAATATTTCCCCGGCTTTAATAATTTTTGCTACCCTCAACCTAAATTCTAAATCCGTCGTGCCTATAATATAGGATGAGCAAAGGCGCTAATACGAATGTGTGAATGAACATGCGAAGCGATATGATGCGCATCAATATGCCAAATGTATATGGAATAAAACCATGTGATCCGGCTAACGCAGATAAATGAAGCACCACATGTGTTACTTACAGTTGGATTAAAGAACTAATTTTTATTATTTAATTATGGCTATTTCATTTGATTGAACTCGTCTGATGTAAAATATGGAATAATCTTCTTAACATTAATTGTCGTACTATACAAACATGTAATATTCTTCTAATAATTAAGTTGATTAAATATATTTGCAACTATAAACCGATTGACTAACTTGTCCGTGGAATCAAGCGTTTGGTGATTTACCAAAAAATTATAATTGCTCTAATCTTTAACCCGTAGAGCAACTCAAGCGTCACACTTTGATCGATCTTTAAACAGTGATAATTATTGCAATCTAACAATGTCCAACCTCCTCCCCAATCATCAAGACTCTAGTACTGTTTCTTGAATGGACAATTTAGAAAACACAAATTTAATTAGCCAATGAAACCATTCTTCCCTTTTACTTTTTTCTTTGATTGCTCTGTTATTCCGTCCCTCACGTTTTCCCAAATAACTTTCTATTATTATTTTGTTCCAATAATAATTTTTAATTCATATTAATTGAATTATCAGGTGTGGAGCATTGTAATTTGATACAAGAAAAGGAAAAGAGAGAGAGAATGGGCAAGTATAAATCTATAATAGGGTTCACATTTCACAATAATGATCAAAGGTGTTTTTAAGGATTCATTCTAGTGTCATATGGGGTACATTCAACCATTTATTGGGAATATTTTCACTTAACATCATTGGGAATATTCTCAATGAATGGTTGGATGTACCCTATGGGATAGCATATAATATTTCGTTTTTAAGGGAGCTGATTAGGAAGGTTCAGGGAATTGGAAAATGACGTTTTTGGGCTCCTCAAAAGTAAGTAAGTAATGATGACAACCAGACTTAGCCTATTGATTGTCATTCGGCTCCCCTTTCGATTGATAATAGTTCGAATCTTGTTGTGTTCAAAAAAATTTCGCCCATCCCCAACTCAAAAAAAAAAAGTAAGTAATAGTTAAGTCCTTTTATTAAAAAAGATATTGAAGGAAATAATAAAAGTTTGGGTGCATTACCTATGGATCTTTTGTACTTTGAGTAATAAACAATTATAACATTTGATTTAAACAATAAATCTTTATTGCTATGTATTTTCATTTTATATCCATTATAAATTAGATGTGGTAATATTGTAACGTATTTATTCTACAAGATGATCATCATTTATTGTTCAAACTAGATGTCAAAAGTTGTAATAAATTGTTTCTATGTGGACGCAGGTATAATAAATAATGGAACTTTATGTATAAATTATAATTATGGCTACTTCATTTTATTGAAGTCGTATGATGAAAAATATGGAATAATCTTCTTAATATCTAGTCGCCGTACTATACAAACACGTAATGTTCTTTTATAATAATTAAGTTGATTAAATATATTTGCAACTATAAAGCGGTTGACTAACTTATCTATGAGATCAAACGTTTGTCGTTTTATCCAAAAATGTAGCTGGTAGTAATGATTTAACACTAGTTTTTAAATAGTAGAGCAGCTCGCACGCCATGTTTTATCGCTTTTTAAGCCGAAATAATTATTACATGCCAACCATGTCCAACCTCCTCCACAATCATCAAGACTTTAGTGCTATTTCTTGAATCAGTAGAATTTAGCATACACGATTTAATTAGCCAATGAGGCCATTCTTCCCTTTAACCTTTTTCTTTGATTACTCTGTTATTCCCTCCCTCACGTTTTCCCATATTGCATTTTTTTTAATTATTTTATCCCAATAATTAGTAAATAATTTATATTAATTAAATTATTGGGTGGTGAGCACTGTGATTTGATACAAGAAAAGGGTTATGTTTGTTCCTACCATATGTGGCACTATCTCATAGGATAGATCAATAATCCAGATTTATCGTATTGTGTCCCATATAAAAAATGAGATATTGATAAATTTAGGTCATTTATTCAATATTTGAGGTAGTACTAGCCAAGAATAAATAAACGGAAAAAAAGAATTTCACATTTCACAATAATGTATCAAAGGTGTTTTAGGGAGCCGATTAGGAAGGTTCAGGAAATTCGAAAATTACATTTTTGGGCTCCTCAAAAGTAAGTAATGATTGAACCTTTTTATTAAAAAAATATTGAAGGAATATTTAAAAATTTGTGTACATTACCTATGGGCTATGGAACTTTTGTTTTGTCTGAATAATAATGAATTACATCGCTCCTATTTAAATAAATAATATCAATCTCTCGTCTTATATATTTTTATATCAAATTAGCTATAATTTTTCAAATGTTCATTACAAACTATATGTGATAATATTATAACACATCTATTTTTAAGAGGCCTATCTGTTATCAGTTATTGTCTTGTAAGCTGTTGTAATAAATAATAAAAATTTATGTATAATACATTTGCCGCAAATATAGCTTTTTTGTACTTTAGTCATGTATCTATTAGTTGGAAAATGAGATTCTAATATATGCGTAATATCCCAACAATAGATCTAGTGATCAAGAATTGATTAGGATATATGAGGTCTACATATTTGTGTGGATCTCACATACCCAAATCAATTTTTGGCCATTGGACCTAATATTGGGATTGTGTCAATATGTTAGCAAGGAATAACTCGGTTAGTCGATGAATTCCCTCAAATATAGCTTGTTTGTACTTTACATTTTCAATTTCTTGGATCAAAATAAAATAAGGAAAATTGGATGATTCAGATTAGATTTTCAATATATTTCACAAAATAGACAATGAAATGCATTCACACTTGTACAGATCCAAAAGGAAAAAAGATGCATTAACCCAACACTATTTCTTGGGAATTTAATTGAATGGAATGCTACCTTTTTTTATGCAAGATGATTGTGGCTCATTTGAGGTCAAGGTCTTCGCCAAATGTTTTAAGAATGTGATTATTTTCTTTTGAACCAACCAATTTTTATTAATTTTTAAGCAACCATCCACATATATAATATAATATCTGCTCCGCATAATAATGAAAGAGGCTCTGATAATGTCATATGACATCATTTTGGTGAAGTTTTTTTTAAAAACCAAAAAATGCCATCTCCCATGCTTTTATTGAAACTCTTTTTTTATTATTACATTTTTTTGTTGGTAGTCCCATTTTTTCTGAATATTGGTTTCATATTTTTAATTCCTAAAATTCGTTTCTCCCTCTTAACTACTCCCGCTCTTTTGTTTAAAACCCCCAACGAAAATTTTTTTCCCTACATCATCATGTTGTTTCATCTCCACTATTTTTCATGTTTGTTTTTCTCCACTATTTTAAATTTTAAATCAGGAACAAGATTTCTTTTGGGTATGATGAACCGAATGAGGTTACACACATCGGTAGAGATGTCAAACGGAGCGGACGGCACGAGGCACGGCACGACGCGGAGCGGCACGGCACGTTTTGCTACAGTGTCGTGCCGGGCCAAGCACGGCCCGGAATATGGGCCGTGCCGGCCAAGCCATGCCAGCCCGTGGGCTGGCAGGGCACGGCACTGTTTATCTTTTTTTTTTTTAACCAGCGATCGATCGTCAATTATGTGGCGATCGATCGCTTAGAGGCAGTAGGCTATGCACGGGCTTGGCGATCGATCGTCACATAAATGACGATCGATCGCCTAGAGGCAGTAAGCTAATACAGGGGGTTGGCGATCGATCGCCAATGTCCAACGGTCAGAAAAAGAGCCGTTCAACGGCTTTTTAAAAAATAAAAAAAAAAATTTTGGTTGTTATATATATGTGTGTGTTGAGGAAACATTTTATCCTCTTAATCTCTAAGCTCTATATACTTGAGACGCTATACTCCCAATTTGTTCACAAGAAAAAAGAAGTTCGTCTACGTTTGCCAAGACAAGCACAAGCAACAGAGCCAACACTCCTCCTAACAAATATTTGGTAACTTTTATATTTGTTGCATTAGATAATTGTAGTCTATATACATTATGGCCGATTCATCTTATAATGTGAATTATGATGATGAAATCGATCAATTCCAAGAAAATAAAGAAAGCACACCAAATATTCAATCATCAAGTAGAAGAACTTCAAAAAAAAGAACTAGCAATGTATGGCACCTATTCGATGTAGAAAATGTTGGGGGAAAGGGATCAATGGCAGTTTGTAAAAAATGTAAAAAAGATTATGCATATGCTTCTTCTGGTGGTACAGGTCATTTACTAAGACACATGGCTAAACATGAAAGAGAACCAACTGATGGTAACCAAACTACTCTTTCACAATTCGGTACTGATAATAGTAGTTCAAGTTTAGGTATTTTCACTTATAATGTTGAAAGAGATAGGAGAGAATTAGCTAAATACATCGTATGGGCGGAAAAAACCTTTTTCAATGGGAGCGGATGCCAAATTCACTAATTATATTCATTTAGGTTTGCAACCTCAACATAAACGATTTTCAAGAAATACTATTAAATCGGATGCATTCACAATTTTTAATGAATATAAAGCAAATTTAATTACGTATTTAGGTAATCTTTCATCGAAAGTAGGACTAACAAGTGATATTTGGACAACTTATCTTGGCAATGCATCATATCTATGTGTTACAGGACATTGGATTGACGATAACTGGGTGTTACATAAAAAAAATTTAGGTTTCACAAAAATTGATTGGTCTCATACGGGTGGAGTTATTTTCAATGTCATTATGCAAGTTACTAATGAATATAATATTAGTAATAAAATCTTCTCTATTTCATTTTATAATGCAACTAATAATACTGCTGCAATTACTATATTAAAAACTTATTTGAAACCAATTTTAAATGGTGATATTTTTCATATTCGTTGTGCATGTCATATTTTAAATTTGTGTGTGCAAGATGGATTGAAACACTTGAGCTTCATTTAGAAAAAAATAAAGACTACTCTTAAATTTCTTAATGGTTCGGTTGCTAGAAAACAAGACTTCAAAAGTTTATGTATTTCTCATGGTATGAATTATAAAGATTTTCCTTATGATGTTCCTAATAGGTGGAATTCTATATATTTAATGTTGCAACCATGTTTACCTTATAGAAATGTGATCACTTTATTTTTAATGAAAGGATGGCCGAACATTTTAATATTGAAGAAACTGATTGGGAAATTGCTTCTAATATTTGTAATTTTTTAGAACCGTTTTATGATGCTACCAATTTATTTTCGGGCTGTTATTATCCAACTTCTTCAATATTTTTGAATAAAATTTATGAAAGTGAATGTTTTGCATTACATATATCTGATCCATTTTTTACAGGTATTGTCGAACCAATGGAGTATAAATTTAAAAAATACTGGAAACCTATTCCTATGTTGAATTGCTTGGCATCAATTATGGATCCTAGATTAAAATTATATAGTGTAGAAATTATAATAGAATCTTATTACACCAACATGGCTTTTGAAAATATTAATATTAATCAAGAGAAATAGCACATTAATAAATGTTTGTTTGCTTTGTTTTCTTTATACGATTCGTTACATAATTCTAGAGCAACTCCAGTAAGAGAAAGTGGTAGTAGTGGTGCTAGTAGTAGTAAGGGTTCTGTGTGGACATGTTAAGAAGAAGACAAGACGCTACCCTCGCTTCTTCTAGTTCTAGTTCTAATACATCTTCATTTACTGAGCTTCAGTTATATCTAAACCAAGTCATATATTTCAGTGAATAAGAATTACAAACTTTTGATGTTTTGGCATGGTGGAAAGACAATGCTAGACTTTGGCCAGTACTTTCCATAATGGCACGTGATCTACTAACTCCTCCAATATCCACAGTTCCATCGGAGTCTTGTTTTAGTGCAGGTGGAAGAGTCATTGATGAAAAAAGAAGTAGAATGAAACCAAACACTGTTGAGATGTGTATTCTTTTAAAGGATTGGTTGGATGACGATAGCTGCTTACAAGGTTTGGGAGAACATGATGTTTCTTCGGATGAAAATGAAGAAAACTAGCATATTTTTTTAAACTCTTTTGCAATTTATTATTTACTTTTGTTCAATGTAATTTGTTTTTTTCAATTTGTAATCAATAATTTTTTATTTTACAAGTATATTGTGCCAATCTATATTTTTATAATTATATTTATATAATTAAAAAATAAAAAAAATGAAAAATAAAAATTGATTTTGGGCCGTGCCGGGCCACCTAAAAAACGAGACGGGTCGTGCCTGGCACGGCCCGTCTCGTTAGCGGGCCGTGCCGGCCCGGCATGAAATAGTGCCGGGCGGCACGAATTTTTCCGGCACGACCCGTTTGACATCTATACACATCGGTGCTAGTATATATAATATACACACATATCTTTAAAGCTAATTAAACCAAGCAGGGGCGGATTTATAACTTAGATTAAGGGGGAAAACATTAAAAATATAGAAAAAAATTTGAGAGCAAAATAAAATTTTAATGAGATAATCTGTAATTTCGAGGTGAAAGTGTAATTTTAGTAGAGAAATGTAATTTTAAGGGGTAATCTAAAAAAAATTGAGGAAATATATTATTAAAGAATATTTATATTGTATTGTGTTAATTTACTTTATTATATTTATTTATTTTGATTTGATATACTGGTTTATGAGGCGGCCTAATCAGAAATGATAAATCCAACATAGATGGCGCCACCATATATATTCAAAACCGGCGGCCTTTCCATGTTTGACCAACTTTCTTTCTGGCGTCTTCGCCCTTAACCACAACATAAAATGATACAATCGAATAAACTATTTGAATTGAATTAGTTGATTATATAATTTTGGATATTTTCCATTAAATGATTTGAATTTCGTAAAAAAAAAAAATTCAACGAAATTGATTGAAATGATCTCATTATTTTTTTTATTATTCGAGCGAATGGATCCATCGGTTTTTCTAAAAACTATTAGTTATTCTGTCTATTATGGGTTTAGTTTTAATTATTTTTAAAATGGTTGAACATATTGAACGAACCGAGAAAATAAATTTAATTAAGTTTAAATTGTATATAAGAATCTTTTGGGATAAAGTTAAGAATTGTCCATATTAAGTTGTCCATTACAAGAATGGTATAAATTTAATTAAGTTGAACATATCATCGAATTTTATTTGTTTTTTGAAAGGGGTGGAAGAATTTATAAAATGGCAAACCTGGTTTACAAAACTCCCGCTATACGCAGGATCTTGAAAAATAATATAAATAATCTTTCCTTTACACCATAAAGATGTTAAAAATGTTAAGATCAATCCAATTTTGAATTCAAGAACATAACTTTTGCCAAATATTAAATACATATTTTGTGTTTAATCAAAATTAACGGGCTTGATTTTGTAAGCAATAATGTATTAATTTTATTTCTTCGCTAATCTTCATCTATAATTCTTCATTCCAAAATTATCCCACAAACAAATTCGATATTCTGCAAGTATAAGTGTAGAGGTCTATTAAGCATCAGAGTATATGTGCAAGGAGGATTGTGTGTGAGAGTTTTTGAAGGAGAGTCTTATCCTTAGAAGAAATATGAAGTTGAGAGAAAGTGAGCATAAAAAGTAGAGTGTTCTGAGTGAAATACTTTATATACTCAATTATATTGTCTTCTTTATTATCAATAAATAAGTAATTTTCTTGAGAGTTCTTGAGTGAACGTAGGTTGAATCACTATAAATATTGATGTTCAAATTATTCAATTGTTGATTATGTGGTTGTAATATCCGCTGCGTTGTTACCTCAATACGTCATCTCACGTATAACATTAAATAATTCAAACACATTTATTGATAATGAGGGTGATAGTGAGCATGCATGCGGAATAGACGATCACATAAAAAGTCTGTTGTAACACTATGTTAAGAAAATATGAGGTTTCAACTTAAAACCAAATGAGAATGAGCAAAGTAACACACATATCTTATAAAGAGCTAACATAGTTTGTAACCAGTTGTGTATCTTGATGCATACATCCACTCCACACACACACACACACACACACACACATATATATATATATAGCTGTCAATTTGGGCCAACTCGACCCAATCTGACCCGACCCGCTCAAACTCGTGACCCAAACGGGCTAGCTCATTTAGGCCCACCTACAAATAGGTTGGAAAAATCACAACCCAGCCCAACCTGATGTGGTTGTAGGTTAGTCAGGCCAACCCACCAAAAAATAAAGAAAATAAAAAGTATATATAATTTTATTAGGTTTTAATGAATTTAAATTATTAATAATTCATATATTATCTATAACATTTGACCAAATTTATAATTAAAGAATGACCTAAAAAATCATGTCTAACTTATAAGCTTAGCCCGTGGATCCAACCCATCTCAACCCATAATCCAAATGGGTTAACCCATTTTAAAATGGGTTAAGAAAATCCAATCCATCAATTTTATATATATATATCGAGGTCCATACCCGATTGAAATAGTTTCCGCTGTAAAGACAGAAGAATTTATGTATCTATAGATGAGTTATGTCATTATCGTCTTCTAGTAAGTTAATTTATTTTTATCCATGTTCCAGAAGAGTTTGATTAATGGGACTTTGATCGGGTCAAATATGTCGCTTTTAAACTTTAGCCTTTGCTTTTTGTATATATATACACTGAATTATAATTTTAAACATCGTAAAGTAACTATTTTGATATGATCATTATGATATGCCAAAAATACCCTCTATTTGTTTTATTAATAGTCATGAGATAAAATGATAATATTGGAAGATCACTCAAATAAACTTTATTTTTTAATTGGTTGTGAGTTTTTTATTTATTTGTAATATTTTCTTTGTATTTTTAATATTTTCATGCTGGTAGTAGGACCCTTATGAATCATTGATTGATATAATATTCATATATTATGTTACGCACACAACGCATGTGCGTCGGTGGCTAGTTATTATTACGTGTGTACGTGATTCATTTCATAGTTCCCGTCTTACAGACATCATAATAATTGGTTCATATATTTTTAAATTAAGCTATAATAAAATAAAATAATTCCGTTAAAAAATTCAACTTTTTTTCTCATGTCATCCCAATTTTTCATTAATATATTTTGTAAATCAAGTAAAACAATCTTAATATAATATAACGCTGTTATTGTTTTAATAAGGAATAAAATTTTGACGATTTTCCATCAAAATATGAATATCAGGTAAACGAAATAAAAAAAATATTAATTATTATAATTTATAAAGATGATAATAGTATATAGTGGGTGTTCGCAAATGCTTTTGCAAACTGCTTATCAGTTTTTCAGATAAAAAATGAGATTTTGAGTGTTTTATTTTCTTGCTTTTGCTATTGCTTCTCTAAAAATAAGCAGAAGCAGATAAACATGTCATGACATACTTTTGACTACTTTAAGTTGTTTAATGTCAATTTTGTAATTAATTGGAGTCTATTAAGCTGTTTCTTTTATTTTAATAACAAGCACTACATGTTTTTGCTTAAAAGCAACTTTTTATAACTTTAAGCAAAAATAATATAGAAGTGTTTTGAATAGACGATAAGCGTTAATAGTTGTCTAAAACGGGAGATATGATGTGGTTCATTAAATAAAACTTCGTTGATCTGCTATTCAATTTAATACGTGGATTACATTTTTTAAATTGTAAATTAAATTGAATTATATTTTAAGTAAAAAAATGATGAAATTTTCGAACTATTTTTTTTAAAAAAATTTGAAAATTATAATTCTGAATTAAGACTAATTTTTTTTGGATCGATTCACCCTATGAAGTACACATACAATTAATTTTTTCTTTTTTTTTTATCAAAGAGGAGGAAAATTATGTTTTATAAGATTCGAACTTAATGAAATAATGTGATAACCAATCCAGAATCCAGTAAGTTCGGATGTGTCAATTTTTACTTTTTTAATGACGTCTTGGAATAATTACCATAATTCATCATCGCCATATCTTCGTTATTTTAATGTGGTGAAAATAAGATTGCTTAGAGATAATAGTATCATAAGATATATCTTATTAATGTAGAATATTTCATATTTAATATTCCATATCAATGATGTCCATATTTTTCATTTAATTGTGAAGGGAAATTTTTTATTTTTTTTTAAAAAAATATTCCTATTTTACTGGGCTTGCATTTAAATAATTTTATTAAATTTATAAGAGAAATTGTAAATAGGTGTTGTTTACAGAAACTTATTTCAAATAAATCTGTATAAAAAAACTTCTTATCAAAAAATACACTTATGAGAAAATTATATTCACATAAGTCCAATTTTTTAACTATTGGTTTGAAAAGGTATTTTTTAGTTATCAAAATACCCTTCAAATGAAATCAACTTGAACCTAATTTCAGATATTTCTTTTCTTACTCATCCCGTCGCCACACACGTTAAATTTTCTGCTAAAATTTTCCAGCGATTCTCAGATCATTATTTTCTTCATCATCTCATCGCCTCATCCCTAAAAATTATTTGCTAAAATGTTTTGTACATAAAATCTGTTTGAATCGAAGCATCTAAATTTCCGTATCATTTGGAATCTTTTTGAATCAAAGAAGATCTCGGACCTGCACATATAATTTTCGGATCTGCTCTGCACATTCCATCGTGTGTGTATGTGAATTATAAATTTGAATACCGATGCTAAATTATAAAAAGCGAAAGTTTGTTGGTATGTTTTTCTATTTTTTTTAAATCCCTCATGGCTTTGACTGATGCATATAGATGAAGAAGTAAGGTATGCATTGGTGCCGTGCTTGTTTGCTCATTTCCAAAATTTGCAGCCTGACAGCAAGATATTGCAACGAAGAAGATGACCCAGAGCAAAAGCATCAGGTGCACGAAAGTTATAAAAAGTAACTAGTGCACGAAAATATAACCTTGGTGCTTAAAAATCATAAAATGTAACTGGTGCACGAAAACGATAAAAAGTAACTAATGCACGAAAATTATAAAAAAAGTAACTGTTCCACGAAAATATAACATTGGTGTATGAAAATCATAAAAAGTAACTGATGCACGAAAATATAACATTGGTGTACGAAAAATTATAAAAAGTAACTGGTGCACAAAAATATAACCTTGGTGCACGAAAATATAACACCGATGCACGAAAATACAACATTGATGCACGAACTTTGTGTTAATTAAATGATGCACAAAATTTGCAAAAAACAAACTGGTGCATGAAATAAAATAACTGGTGCACAAAATTAAATAGTTTGTGCATCACTTACTTAATTGTATGGTTCGTGCATCACCCACGTGCGATTATGGTTCGTGCATCACATATTTTTTCTATGGTTTGTGCATCATATATTTTTTTCTATGTTTCGTGCATCATATATTTTTTTCTATGTTTCGTGCATCAGTGACTGATTTTAATTTTCATGCATCAGTTACTGATTTTCAATTTTCGTGCATCAGTTATTGATTTTAATTTTCGTGCATCAGTTGCTGATTTTCATTTTTCGTGTATCAGTTAATAATTTTCAATCTTTCGTGCACCAGTTCATGTTGATAATTTTTGTGCACCAGTTATTTTTTATAATTTTTGTGTACCAGTTACTTTTTATAATTTTCGTGCACCAATTAATTTTTCTCTGGGTCATCTTCTTCGTTGCAAGTTTCAAGCTGTAAATTCTGAGAATGAGCAAAAAAGCACGTACATCAATGAATCATAACTAAAACCTCAAAATGCAACAAATAGTATATATATATATACACATACACACAGAAAAAAATACACGCATACCAGAATTGGAAAAAAAATCTGGAATGAAGTGATGGAACGGAAAATCGAAGAGATAAAGAGAAAACCAACTGTAAGAAATCGTAACTGGCAAGAGAGATTTACGAGGAGATTTGAATCGCAATGGTGAATGAAATAGCTCGAAAAGTGATGAAAAGATTAAATTAAAATTTTTTGAGATTGCCGCATTTTTCTTATTAAGGGCACTTTTATTATTTTAATCTAAAATGAACTTAATTGATTGCAAGTTTTTTCCTGGATTAGGATGAATAAAGTTTCAAAAATTACAACCTGAAATTTGCCTAATTTATAAAACCTTTTTAAAAAAATCATGCATGTTTAAACCAATTTTTATCTTTCTTTAATTCAGTCACTTTAACTGCCAATACCCGAATATCCTGTGGGGGAAAATAGAAAGAGAGAAAAATAGTATACCGTCCCACTTCAATAGGTTCGATCTTACAAACATACATATAAATATTTATATATATATTTTTATATATCTTGATTTTTACTAAGATATGTTTATATAAATATTTTTCAAAAGAACATACACTTCAAATAATCATTTACTAATTCCAAAAAATATTAAATAGATGGAATTGACTAGAAATTTTTATATAATAATATAATTTGGAATTTTTTAGCATAGAAGCACTCGTTTTCATCTTCCACTACACACCATTCTGGAAAAATCCAAGAGACACGCCAACCAGTCAACCAAACGCGGCCTTAATTGTCAAAATTTCTTTGATCCAAAATTTGAAAATTACAAACCAAACTTTGCACTCAACACATTCACACAAGAAATCAAGATATACATCATCATCGTAATCCTATATTATAGATTTATTGCATGAATACGAATAGATTGATGTCATAAAACTGTAAATCCAAGAAGGTGTTTACAACGTCTCCTTCCGCTCCCCACAAAACCAGTCAGCGGTTTTTGTTGTCCACATCAGAGGTTCAATTCAAAGATTCAACCTTTTGAGAGGAAGAGAAAAACGAAATTGGACGACCCAGAAACAAATAAATCTATAAATCCCGTTAAAACCTCGGCTAGTTTCTGTTTTTGTATGTAAAGATATATATTGTTTTGCGAGCATATCGGGCTTAAATGTTGCATGCATAGCGCCTGCTCATACAGCGGCGGTGAGAAATTACCGGCGGCGGAGACGTCTACCGCTCACCCTGTTACGGACCCACTATTAGTTTTCTGTCTACAGAATGGGCTCAAGTCCAATTGTGACATCCGGCGGCGGTTCCGGCGGGTATTTCAGGTGGCGGTGGCACAACGGAAATGGTGGTGGGAAGAGCGGAGGCGGTAATAAGAACGGAAGTGATGTAAATAATAACAGTGAGCAGTGTGCGGTGTCGTCAACTTTTGCGTATTTTTTGTTATCGTTTGTCGTTTTGGGGTTGATTGGGAGTTTATACGGTCGATTTATGCTCACCTCTAACGTACGCTCGGAGGTCACCGCGCTCGGCTGTGCAGAAGACAATGAGGGTTCTTGGGCTATCGGCGTTTTCTACGGGGACTCACCCTTTTCTCTTAAGCCCATCGAAGCGGTCAGCTTCAATTTTCTCATTTTCCGAGCATTTGAATAAAAAATAAAACCTTTAATAAGATTTGTTTAAAAATAATAATTTTCCGATACCATTAATTTTTTTTTCTTCAATTTCTGTGATTTATGAATTAGTTTATCAACTTCACTTGATGGGTAGAAAATAAAACGTAGATGGTTGTCAAATTATGGGTTCTTGTAAGAATTCTTTGTCTTGTGAGTGCTTTTCATATGTTGACGCTTTCCTGTTTTGTCTATGATTGCTCTGTGACAGTGGAGAAGATCCAAGTTTGAATTTTTTCTTTTCTATTTTTCAGTTTCTTGATTTTGTGAATCGTTTAACATAGATATTCCACCTTGCCTGAGTGTGGATCTTAAATATTTTAATGTTTTCAGTTCTTTCTTTTGCTTTTTTTTATTGCTTCCTCTTTTAAAAAAAAATTCAAGTGTTTGATGCTTTGAATTGAAAAATTTGGCAATACAAATGATCAGATAAAAACACACCCCTCCCCAACACACTTCCACATACAATATTAAGCATGTTTGAGTTTGAAATTAGATAATTTAGGGATTTGAATCTCTTAGTTTTCTGTAAAAAAATTCATTTTTTTCTTAATTTGGTGTTTTTTTTTCCTTCTTTGCAGATGAATATATGGAAGGAAGACAGTGCAGCATGGCCTGTTGCCAACCCTGTGGTTACTTGTGCTTCACTTTCTGATTCTAGATTTCCCAGCAATTTTGTTGCCGACCCTTTTCTTTATCAGCAGGTAATTTTTGTTTCTCTTATCTGTCCTTTTTATTTTATCAGTTCTTTGCTTTTAGTTTACCCGATATGATATCCAAATATTCGGAATTTGTGATCTCTTACCTGTATGTAAGCATGCTTGTTTGCCTTTTGTTTTTGAAATATGAACACAGCCAAGTTGTTTATATGATGCACCATTTCCAGTACTAAAAAGGGGCAAACCCGGTCACCGTTTCCTGTATAAGATAGGAATCTCAGTGCCAGATTTGAATGTTTAATGCTTGTGCGATAACTTTGGCTGACATTGGGTATCGTTATTCAGGACGATGTCCTTTACCTGTTTTACGAGACAAAAAATACGATTACAATGCAAGGCGATATTGGAGTTTCACGGAGCGTAGATAAGGGAGCAACCTGGCAGTATTTGGGTATTGCTCTTGACGAAGATTGGCATCTCTCGTACCCGTATGTCTTCGACTATAATGAAAATGTAAGATTCATATACGGTTGATCTGGAATTAATTGAAGGCCGATTCTTTAATTTGGTAGCAGAATTATTATAAAAAGTCACATGCTAAACTGATGTATTCTATTGTTTCTTGATTGATTCATTCAACTAAATGTTTTCAAATTTACATTCTCTCACAGATATATATGATGCCAGAGGGTAGTGCGAAAGGGGATCTTCGGCTTTATCGTGCTACTAACTTCCCTTTATCATGGACGCTTGAAAAGATTATCATGAAAAAACCACTCGTTGATTCTTTTATAATCCCTTACGAAGGAAAGTTTTGGCTTTTCGGTTCGGATCACAGTGGGATTGGCACGAAGAGAAATGGACAGCTGGAGATCTGGTACAGCAACTCGCCTCTCGGTTCGTGGAAACCTCATAAGAAGAACCCCATATATAATACAGACAAGACCATGGGAGCTCGTAATGGAGGCAGGCCATTTGTGTACCGTGGAAATATTTATCGTACTGGTCAAGATTGTGGTGAGACGTATGGCAAACGTACTCGAGTGTTCAAGATTGAAGTTCTGACCAATTATGAGTTCAAAGAAGTTGAGGTCCCCTTGGCTGTTGAGAAGTCAGGTAAGGGACGAAATGCTTGGAATGGTGCTCGTAGCCATCACCTTGATATTCAGCAGCTCCCTTCTGGAGAATGGATCGCGGTTCTTGATGGTGACAGAGTACCCTCAGGAGATACAATTCGTCGCTTCATTCTCGGGTTGGTTTCGATTGTATCTGTGGCTGCATTTGTGGTACTCGTGGGAATTTTTCTAGGGGTAGTAAAATGTGTTGTCCCATTAAGTTGGTGCCCTCACAATATGGGAAAGAGAAGTGATGCTTTCTTGACTTGGGAAAGGTCGAGCATGCTATCTTCAAAGCTGAGACTATTTTGCAGTCGTTTGAACCGAGCAAGCTCGGTTGTTCGTGCCACGATAAAAGTGAGTACACGTACGGGAATCATTAGCTTGGCTTTGGTTATCGTTGTTTCTGTGATGCTGACGTGCATGGGGATTGGGTATATATACAATGGAAATGGCGCAAACGAGCCATATCCATTAAGTAGACATTACTCCCAGTTCACTTTGCTAACAATGACCTACGACGCCCGGATTTGGAATCTTAAAATGTACATAAAGCATTACTCTAGGTGCGCCTCAGTTCGGGAGATAGTCGTGGTGTGGAACAAGGGAATACCTCCCGAACTAAGCGACTTCGACACAGCAGTGCCTGTAAGGATACGAGTCGAGAAACATAACTCGTTGAACAATCGATTCAAAGCCGATCCACTGATTAGAACTCGAGCGGTTCTCGAGCTCGATGATGACATCATGATGACTTGTGATGATATCGAAAGAGGGTTCCGAGTCTGGCGAGAGCACCCAGACAAGATCGTGGGATTTTACCCTCGGCTTGTTGATGGTTTCCCATTCAAGTATAGAGGTGAGAAACATGCTCGAAAACATGACGGATATAACATGATTCTCACCGGGGCGGCTTTCATAGACAGTAAGGTCGCATTCGAGAGGTACTGGAGGGATGATGCATCGTCGGGCCGAGCATTGGTCGATGAATTTTTCAACTGCGAGGATGTATTGATGAACTATTTGTATGCGAATGGAAGCTCTTCCAGCGTGGTCGAGTACGTTAAACCCACATGGGCAATCGATATGTCGAAATTTTCAGGAGTTGCAATTAGCAGGAATACACAGGCTCATTATGGAGTCAGAAGTAAATGTCTGGCAAAGTTTTCTGATATTTATGGAAGTTTGGCATATCGGAAGGTCGAATTCGGCCGACGGACGGATGGTTGGGATGTATAGCGGAAAAAACATCGAGTGAAATATAGATTTCATAGGACTTAGGACTGGAGATCGAGTGACATTGGGTGTGTGCGCGTTTAAAAAAAATATTCATATGGTGCCTCTTGTTGTGAATTTTGTTTGGGAGGGAATTCTGTCAGCCATGTTTGGTATGTAAAATGTACATTATATTGGATGAAAGTGTGGTCTTTATATCCTTATTAAAAGGTAAAATGTTTTACGTTGTTTTGGATGAAAATGTGGTATTTATAGAAAGTAAAAAACTCCTAAATGTAAAGTCTTATTATCACTTTTTGTCTTATATTATGTGTCACGCCCTGAAATCGGAGCGCGTGACACCGGCGTTGAATCAAAATATGAAATTTGAATACAACAAGCCTCGTATACAGATCTTTGATAAAATCAGTCTAGTTATTCCAAAATCATTAAATTGTCCTTACAATTGCTATTACAAAATACTATTGTCTAGGATTAAATCAAAGATGCGGAAGCGTAAATAAAACTAATAAATTTTCTGGAAGGTACTCCGTGGATCATCATCTCCGAAAATTATTCTTGTTCTTCTTCCTCGATCTCTTCTTTTCGTCTTTGTCTGGGAGGGGAGGTAAGGGGTGAGCGTTTGGAAAAACACTTAGCAAGTAGGGGCCGATTGAATATAGTAAAAATATACATATAATCATAGTAAAAATCATTTAATATTTCTTTGTCAAATCACATAGATCTTGGCACATAAACACATTTCTTACACATAAACACATATCTTGCACATATCCACATAACGAGTTATTTGATTCAAAAGGTGGCTCCGAAAAGTCCTTTCATTCATGATCATGTCACATGCTTGTTTAGATTTAAAAACATAATCTCATGTTTGATGTTCAATCGAGGATTTAAATCATAAATAATATTTTGAAAACGAAATGAAGTTGTAGCAAAAACCCACTTACATTCGAATCGTGATTGAACGAATTACAGGTTGTAGAAAATAGCACAAAATCTCCTCTTTCTTTGCCTTGAAGGTTTTGAAAAATGGGTGTGTGATGTGTGAGAAGATTTTCAACAATGTAAAGTGTAGGGTAATCCTTTCTTTGTATGGTGTAATGTGGTTTTAATGTGAGGAGGAGTGTCCAATTTAGGTCCACTATTTTGGCTCCCAATTGGCAAGACTTTAGTGTATGATGTGTGGATGTTGCTAATGTGATTGAGAGGCAATTAAATGGGATTGAGTGAGGTGATTTTAATGTAGGAGGAAAATAAATTGGGTTCCTTAACTTTGGTCATTTAGTGTCATGATTTGGAAAGGCAATGAATGTAAATATGCATCTTGATAGGATAATCTTTTCTTTGGTATGGTATAATATGATATAATGTAGGAGATTTTAATTGCATCCCATAATTTTGGTCTCCTAATGACAAGATTTGAGTCAAGTAATGAATGTGGTCAATAATTGGTAAAGAAGAAGAATTTGTTGACAATTACAACAACTAATGACATGATTTAAGCAAACTATTAAATATCTTTATATTAGAATGAATGGGATTGAATTGTGGTTGTAAGAGATTGAATGGTGGCAAGATTTGGGTTAGGCACTTAAATGTCATTGAATGACTTATGACAAGGTTTGGACAAGACCATTGAATGGTTTAATTATACACTTTCAAAATGTAGGATTAGTGTTGAATTATAGTCCATAACTTTTATCTATTCATTGCAATATTTAAGATTGGTTATTATTATTAATATTATTTTCGATGATTTCTTAATTATCTACAAATTATTTAAAAGTTTACAAGCTAAAATCATATAACCTATGTATTATCTCTTACACAACTCTAATAAGTTATAAACTTAAATATGTGATTAAAAGTCCACAAGATTGAATAATATAATTAAATCCATCCATAATGTAAATCTATTATTTTTATTTACTTTTCAATGTTATCTCGGTATCACGTAATTTGTTTGACCAAAATTCTGGGTCTTCACATTATGTTTTTTGACAGGTATGATGATATGGTTTTTTAATAAATTTAAACTCATTTTATTTTTTATTTTAGAAAAAAAAATCAAGATTTGACAGGTATGATAATATGGATTTTTAACAAATTTGGAACATAACACGATAAGGACAATGAAAGCATATACAGACACATGTCTGTGTTTAGTTTGTGTGTCATACGCAGGCATCTTGTCCTAGCCATATTCAATCATCTTTCCACTTTGCATGCCCCATATATGTTAGTGAGATTTTTGTATAGATCCGAGACTGTAGACATATATTTATTTATTTATGTGTGTTGATGAATAGCAGGACTCAGTCCATATAAGAATTTTCCCACAGTATTTAGGTTGTATTCACCCTCTGCATATGTCATTGGCGTACATGCACAAATTTAAAATTTTTATCTAAATATAAAAAAAACAATTGACATAAAAATAAAAAACATTTTTTTTTACACGAGTTAAAATATAATTTTAAGAGCAAAATCAAATTTGTATGGGCAAAAAGTACTTTTTGGGTGCCAAGTATAATTATAAAAAAAAAAAAAATTCAGGGTAAAACATTTTTTGCAGGGTGACAACTATCCTCCAAAGTCCAACCTATCAAGTACATTCGCTCTCATGTATGCTAACGAGTATCCATGCATTAATTATAGTATATGACTTTTAACAATTAGTAAATAACAAACTATACGATGAATTGGGAATATCATGAAAATATATATACAATGTTGTAGAGGTATCAGTCGAGTCAAGCAAATTCATGAGTCCGTCGATCTGACTAACACGACCTCAATTTTAAATTCGCACAAACTTCAGTTCGCACCTCTTAATCTTACATTAAAATCCCTTGCACACAAAAGTTGCTTTTTGGTACAAACTTAGGAATCATAACAAGAAAAAATAGTTTTCCTGACCTTTCTGTTGAGATTTATGAAGTAACATGGATAACAGTAGTTGAATCAGAAGATATCCCATCGAAACAATTTTTTCCCAAAAGTTTCTTCACCTTGTAGTTCTCATTTTTCATAAGCAAAACTCGCGTAAAAATATTATATGTGGCATTGTTAGGAAACCATCCACTCATTTTCATTTCCGAAAACAAGTGTTGTGCGTAACCTGAAAGAAAAGCCTCGAACAATTGAATACTTTAACCCTGCAAGATCCAAGAGAACATGGCTTCTTGAAAAAAACTAGTAAACATTTGATTAACAAGTCATTTGTGAAGATAGTTATGCTTCCACGAGTTAAAAAAAACATATGGCATTGAAGCAGGGGTGGAGCCACCAGTTCAAAAAAAAAATAAAATAATTTGTGTTAGTTTTTGAAAATTTTGTTTTTTAGCCCAACTCAAAGCCATAGCACACAGCCATATGTATTTTTGGATTCTGGCTTCGCCCCTCCATCCAGGATTCAACAATAACAACTTGCATGAACTCTCAGTTATTTATAGATTCTATTGACTTGTTATACAATCAGGGGTACGTAGGAATGGGCTGAGAAGGGAGATGGATATTGTAAGGATTTCGTTCCGCTTTCCAATCCCGATTGATGCCTGCAATCAAGAAACAAAAACAGATCACAGTATACAATTTCAATAAATAAAACTATAAACTGAAATGCAAACAAGAGTAAGGAATTAGGGCTCAGGTCGAGCTGGGTATCCTTCCAACGTCGTCACCGGGGAACCAAGGTATCGTATCCAAAAGGGGAGACACACACACTGCCCTAAGACACTACCCGAAGATCACACTGCCCGAGCGCTGCCCAAGCACCCAGCCAAGCACAGCTGCTGCCACAGCACCAAAGCTCACAGCTTTCTCACAGCAACACAGCACAGGGCATGCACACACACACACACACAGCACCACCCAAGCTCACGGCACACACACACAGCACCACCCAAGCTCACGGCACACACACACAGCACCACCCAAGCTCTCGGCACACACACACAGCACCACCCAAGCTCTCGGCACACACACACAGCACCACCCAAGCTCACGGCACACACACACAGCACCACCCAAGCTCTCGGCACACACACACAGCACCAAGCCAAGCTCACGGCACACACACACAGCACCCAGCCAAGCTCACGGCACACACACACAGCACCAAGCCAAGCTCACGGCACTAAGGCGCACACAGCACCACACTCCACCACAAGTCAGCGCACACAGCACCAAACCACTCACGGCCACACACACCACAGCGCACACAGCACCAACCCTCAGCACAAGGCAGCGCACACAGCACCACCACCCACCGCACACACAGTAACGGAAAAAGGGGGGACAAAATTGCACTCTGGTTTTTCGGGTTTCAGAGGTGTCCAATTCATCATAAACCAAGGCCAACATAAAGGCAAGAGGGAGACGAAGAGGAGGCTGCAAATTCCAAGAAGTCCAGCCGAAGAGACACCAAACGCGAGAAGGAGAAGCTTCTGGATTGAAGAGGGCACCGAAGGGTTGAAGGCTGGGAGAAGAAAGGGGGCTTGGTAATGAGGGGCTCGATTATGGGTGATAGGGAGAGGGCCAAAGCCCAATAGAATAATGAATAGGTAATGGGCCAACAAACCCAACAAATCTCCACCTTGGCACAATACCGGCTCCACCTCGACGTAAGGAAAAACCCATAGATGACTCATCATCGCCCAAAGGGTCCCCACAACACACAAAGCATTGTGTGGACCAAGTTCTTGTCATAGCACACAGCACAGACAGAGAACACAGACAATAACCAACACAAAGAGGTTAAAGTCAATAACCGGGGTAACAATCATATAACAAGCACACAGCAGTTATACTAATCAAAAATAGTTAACACCTAGTAATCAATCATCAGTATCAAATTTAAAAAATTTTAAACATGATTGAAGCTTAGTACACATATCAGCAGGATGAAACACATAATCACTTAGATTATCACCTACAGATAACAACCATTGGATAACATTCCAAAGCACAAAGCTAGGATTAGTCATATACCTACTAAAGCAACTAATAGCATAAGCTATACCATGCCAAGTACTAATCAGCAAATACATTAAGCAACTAATAGCACAAGCTATATCATGCAAATCTTCATGTTCATTCGCAACCAATTCATCATGCACAACATGTTCATTTTCAACAACACTACCATGATTTACAGGCATTCCATGAATTTCAGGTTCATTAACATGACGTACACCAGTTAAATGCTCCACCTCGCAGGGAGTAGCACTGGACACAGACTCGTCAACATGCACAGGACACATAGTCACATTAGGGGAAGGGAAATCCGGGAATTTCACTCTTTGTTGTTTGCCAAAAACACACGAATCACAGAAAGGCATGCAAGACAACACGTCTTTACCAACGCAACCTTTTTCATGCAAATTCTCTAGACCTTTAGAACTTAAATGACCTAATCTCCTATGCCTCAGATTAGTCAAGTCATCAGTCACAGAATTCACATTATCATATACAGATTCAGTTTTGCAAACATAAAGATGTCTTTTCTTTTTACCTTTGAAAACAACCAAAGAACCCTTTATGATTTTCATAACACCATTTCCCCATCTACCCTCTAGACCACATGATTCTAAACCAGAACAAGACAACAAATTATTGCACAAAGCAGGAACATGTCTTACATCTTTTAGAGTCATAGAATAACCAGAATCAAATTTCAAATAAACATCACCAATGCCAGCAACTTTACAAAGTTTCTCATTAGCAATAGAAACAGAACCATTCTCAACTTCTTTATAATTAGAAAACAAATTTCTAAGAGGTGACATGTGATAAGAGCAACCAGAATCAATTAGCCATTCATTTTCACACACAGTAGATGAATGCACATAATTCACAGAATCACATAAGTCAGTCACCATAAAGACATCACCAGAGTCTTCACCAGATAAAGAAGCATGATTCACTTGTTCATTAGATTGGTTATTATTATGATTCTTGTTTTTCTTTTCAGGACAGTCTTTAATAAAATGATCATGATCACCACAATTAAAGCACCTCCTATTCTTAGGCCTAGACTTAGATCTTTTCCACTTGTTCTTATCATTATTCTGATTTTGGTTATAATCAGATCTATGATTGTTGTTATACCTATGTTGAGATCTACCTCTAACATGCATAACTTCACCTGAATCTTGCTTACCACCGTTGTTCACTTTTAAATCTAATTCCTTGCTTTTCAAGCCGTTAATTACAGTATCCAATGTAACAGAATCCCTACCGTACTTAATAGCGGATTTTACATCACTATAATTCTCAGGAATAGCATTTAAAAGAACAATAGGTGAATAGTCGTCAATGTTCTTATCTCCTGTCAATTTAATATCTTGAATTAATTTAGTAAACACATCTAAATTCTCATCTACATCTTTGTTCAAGTCTAGCTTGAATCTGAAAATTTTTTCCAACAAGAACAGTTTACTAGGCAAAGATTTCTCAGTAAACATTTCTTCTAATTTTTCCCAAAGTTCTTTAGCAGATGATAGTTTACCACACTTCCTGAGCACAGAGTCAGACAAGTTCAAGATAATAGAAGAATAAGCATATTCGTCATCTTCAAGTTTCTTAACAGTAGTAATATTCTCAGCCCAGTTACCATCAATAGCTTTAAATACCTTTTGTTGTATTAAAATTCCTTCCATTTTTTGTTGCCATATAGAAAAATTAGATTTTCCATTAAACGGTTCAAGGTTATATCCAGAAATTGAAGCCATCGCACATAAGCAAGTAGGCACACACAATTTCTCTAACCAAACAGCAGAAGCAAGGACCACAAAGGCACACAAAACACAATGAAAGAATTAAACAAGCTATGGGAAGGAAAAAATCACTATCACCCACAAGATCACAATACACTCAACGGTGTACGAGCATGGGGCTTCCGATAGAGATTTTTCTACGGGTAAGGGACACAATTACACCTAGAAACACGATAGTAAAATGATTAAGGGTTAAATAATCACTTACTACCCAGAGACAAAGCTCTGGGGTGACGAAACCACACTGACCGAAGCACCGAAGGCACTGCCCGAGATCTGCCCGAAATCTGCCCGAGATTCCAGTCGCTGCCCGAGCTCTCCAGCCGCTGCCCGAAGCCACCAGCTGCTGCCCGAAGCCCAACAAGCACTGCCCGAGACCAGCCGAGCCCTCCAGCCGCTGCCCGAGGTCTGCCCGAGCACTCTTGCTGCCCGAAGTCCACCGAGCACTCCACCAGGCACGGAACGCTCTGATACCACTGTAAGGATTTCGTTCCGCTTTCCAATCCCGATTGATGCCTGCAATCAAGAAACAAAAACAGATCACAGTATACAATTTCAATAAATAAAACTATAAACTGAAATGCAAACAAGAGTAAGGAATTAGGGCTCAGGTCGAGCTGGGTATCCTTCCAACGTCGTCACCGGGGAACCAAGGTATCGTATCCAAAAGGGGAGACACACACACTGCCCTAAGACACTACCCGAAGACCACACTGCCCGAGCGCTGCCCAAGCACCCAGCCAAGCACAGCTGCTGCCACAGCACCAAAGCTCACAGCTTTCTCACAGCAACACAGCACAGGGCATGCACACACACACACACACACAGCACCACCCAAGCTCACGGCACACACACACAGCACCACCCAAACTCACGGCACACACACACAGCACCACCCAAGCTCTCGGCACACACACACAGCACCACCCAAGCTCACGGCACACACACACAGCACCACCCAAGCTCTCGGCACACACACACAGCACCACCCAAGCTCTCGGCACACACACACAGCACCAAGCCAAGCTCACGGCACACACACACAGCACCAAGCCAAGCTCACGGCACTAAGGCGCACACAGCACCACACTCCACCACAAGTCAGCGCACACAGCACCAAACCACTAACGGCCACACACACCACAGCGCACACAGCACCAACCCTCAGCACAAGGCAGCGCACACAGAACCACCACCCACCGCACACACAGTAACGGAAAAAGGGGGGACAAAATTGCACTCTGGTTTTTCGGGTTTCAGAGGTGTCCAACTCATCATAAACCAAGGCCAACATAAAGGCAAGAGGGAGACGAAGAGGAGGCTGCAAATTCCAAGAAGTCCAGCCGAAGAGACACCAAACACGAGAAGGAGAAGCTTCTGGATTGAAGAGGGCACCGAAGGGTTGAAGGCTGGGAGAAGAAAGGGGGCTTGGTAATGAGGGGCTCGATTATGGGTGATAGGGAGAAGGGCCAAAGCCCAATAGAATAATGAATAGGTAATGGGCCAACAAACCCAACAGATATAGCCAAAAAATTGATGCAGCGGTAATAAGAAGGCATGTTCTCTTAGAGGTTTCCCTTGCACAGTTGCATCTTCGTTCGATCCTGTTCTGATGGCTTCTCTTGCCTTTTGGCTTTTCGGGATGCTCTCCTTCATTGGCCTGTGGTGCTGTTCCCCCCTTTGGTTGCTGGCGCGGTTTCTTTTTGTCACCAAGCTTTGGGTTCTGCGTTGCTGCTTCCCGCCACTGGGTGGTGCTGGTGTTTTTCCTTCTAGTTCTTTTCACTTCCTCATCGCTGTGCGGCATCCTCGGGTGGCGTCGCCGACTGCCCTCCTAGTGTCTGTGCTGCTTCTATGTCCTCGAGCTCCCTTCTTGCCGCTCTGTGTTGCTGCGGGCTTGGTTATATCCTGGGTTTTGGTGGGCTGGAAGCTTCTCCATGCTACACTCGTTCTCGCTTCGGGTGTCAAGCCACCAGTACCATGTTCTCCACCAGAGTCTCTATTTCCAATGGCGGTGATTGCTCTGCAACCCCGCCGATTACCATGAATCCCCTGCTGGCACGTTCGAGCATTTGGCTGTTGCCGGATGTTTATCCGTGCTGCTTCTCCCATTTTTGTATTATTGTATATATCCATTTCTGTGTTGTTTGATGCTTATGCTTTTGTTCAACAATGGGCTGGGGTGTCTTGGGTTATTTTGGGCCACCTTTTTGCTTCTTTTGATGAGGATTGGTTCTGTTTCATTGTTAGGGCACAACTTTGTTATGGTTCTTGGGCTTTTTGGTTTCGTGTGCCACTCAGTGATATTCCTGGGTGATTGGTTTTTAGAGCATGGTTTGAATACGAGAGCTTGTTTGATTGTTGGCCTTCTATCAGTTCGGCCTATCGCTTTGTACCTCCATAGATGTTGGAAGACAATTCTCTTGTGTTAAGGAATCTTCTAACAAGGAAATATATAACTTTGTAGAAGTAGGTAATTTAAATTTAGAAATAACAAAAGAACTAGTGTTGAAGTTGGGGTGTCCAAGACGGGCATGCCAAGTAGTGCTTGATGTTTTAACGCCAATGTGAGCTGCTGCATGGAAGGGTTGGGAAGAAGATGTGATATGATAAGTCCCATTTTTGCAGGTGCCGCGAGCTAGTGTCGCCCTCGTGGCTCGATCCATCACAAGAAAATATGACGGATGAAACTCAAAAAATACATTATTATCCGCAGTGAATTGATGAACATATAATAAGTTGCGATGGGCAGTAAGAACACACAGAACATTAGATAAGTGAAAATTTCTGTCTGGCAATACTAAAATAGAGCTGTCTGTGTGAGTGATAGGCAAACCTGTACCGTCATCAATTTTTACTTCCTCATCATATTCTGAGTGAATTTGGAGATTCCCAAGTTCATTGGTGATATTGTGTGAGGCACCCGAGTCAATGAGCCACTGCGAGGGGTAAGGGGACACATGATGGGGCATATGAGCCATATGGGTAGAGGCTGGTAGCTTTCTACACTGAAGAGAAGAATGGCCCAGAGCGTTGCATACTTGGCAATCAGAGGTGGAGGAGCAAAGGGGGCCGAAGGTGTTGGATAACTGCTACTGGAGTACGGGTAAGGCGGTTGGCCGTAGCTTGGGTTTTGGTTATAACCACCTTGACAATATGAGGGCCTATAGTTGTGGCGCCCCTTACCGCGGTTGCGGCCGCGAGATGACTGTGAAGGGGGTCGATGCTACTGGGATAAGCGAGGAGCAGGAACCAAGCTAGATGAAGCGGGATTGGCAGTGGCAATCAAGGAAGAGGTGGCAGCTTCAAGGCGTTTGAGATACGACTTATGAGCGACAATCAAGTCATATAATTCATTGAATCGAAGTGATGATTAGCGTGTACGGATTGGAGCAACAATTTCACGGTATTGATGACCGAGACCATTGAGGACGTAAAGTGTTAAATCATCGTCAGTGACAAGTTTGTCGATGATAGCCAATTTTGGGTTCTCTTCCTCTAGTATTTCTTAAAAAGCTTGTATATATTTCTAAGTGATAAATATAAAACTAGTGGAGAATTGGATTACGAAGGTATATACTCGAATAGTCGAGAAGGTTCGTTGGATTATATTTTGACCCCCATTTTGCCATACATTTTTTATTTTAATATTCCCCCCATCAAATTTCCAGCGTCCGCCCCGCATAACCATCCCTAACAACAAAAACAGAAAGGAAAAAAAAAACAGAAAGGATAAACTCGGATTCTATCTGGATCTGATTTTGTCTTAGCTACCCTATGTGGCACTATCTCACTTGGTAGATCTACCATATATTGAGGTTATTTCAATGGAGAATATCCCGAATGTATGATGGATTTACATCATGTGATGATGTCTTATGGGGTAGCTAAGACCCTCCCCTGAATCTAATACCTGAAATTCTTCAACAAGATCCATACTTTCAATGACTAGAAGGACTAGATGACCTTTGAGTCCACCTACTATCATGTCGACCACTCGATGTGAAATCCAGAGTGTATGGACCAAACTCTGAAATATAAGAGTAAAGTATTATTCAAATAAAATTAGGGGTGCTTACCGGGTCGGGTCAAACCGGACCCGGCCCGGATTCGGACCGTTAAGTCCGATCCGAAACCGAAATCGGACTTAACGGTTCCGGCCCCGGAACCGGTTAGAAACCGATCCGAGGCGGTCCCCAAGAACCAAATCGGTAGCACCGCCGGTTCCGGTGCTACCGGTTGGGTTCCGGTTTCGGAACCGAAACCAGTAGTTTTTTTAAAAAAATAAAAAAAAAATTAAAAATGAAAATTTTTTTTTTAATAAAAAATAAAAACTATAAATAGGGGATGTTGTGTTGTGTATTTTTTCATAAGAATTCTTGTAACGAAAAATACTTCACTCTCATATTTTTCTCTCAATTGTGCTATCTACAATTTACTTATAGTCTTATATAATAATGACATCTTCATCTAGCAGTGGTGCTGGTCGTAGCCGGGGTCGTAGTCGGGGTCTCGTTCCGGGTTGTCTATCACTGAGTTCATCTTCTGCAATGAATTTGCCTGTGCCAATTCCTGAGTTAAATGAAAGTTATGATTTTTTTGCTGATCTCAATGTTGGTGGTTCTTCTATAAAGGCCTTTTCACGAGCTGGAGTCGAACCAGCACTTCTGGGACCATTGCTCTATGAGTCAGAAGGATTGATGGCTGGCTGAATTGATCAATATGAATCTCGAGAGTGGATGGTTGATCGCCTCCTTGTCCTGTACCACTTAAATCGGCGAACAACCGAACCCTTGGGACCTTCTTCAACCCCAGGATGTGATGAGTCGACATCGAGGTGCCCCCCGGAGGTTCATCATGCAGAAAGATGCAAGAGGAAGGCATGAGGGATTGAATCGGGTCGAGTAGGGGAATCGGAAGCAAGCGACCAGAAAGGGCGGAATACTAGACTCGCCCTTGGACGAGACGCATGGGCGGAATCTTAGGTGTCAAAGTGTGGATTTCATATAGTCAAATATGTCGAACCACAACAAGCCCAACAACCTGCCGAACATGTTGCTGCCCAAGCCCAAGAAAGACAACATGTGGAGTCATCCGGAGCCACTACAGCAGCGAGTAGACAACCGACTCGTGCCAAAAGAAGTAAGATATGGGATCACTTTGAACTCGCTCAAAAAGAAGGTACTAATGAATCTGTTGCAATATGTAAATTATGTAAGATCCAGTATTCATATAAAGCTGGTGGTTCCAGTGGAGGCACCGGAACATTTAAAAAACACTTAGTAAAAAAACATAATTTTGATGAGACAACATTACAACCATTAGGTCGAGAAGCAACACAAGCACAAATTAATGTTCTTACTGGCACGAATTTTATTTTAACTGCTGAAATTAATCGTAGGTCACTTGTTAGATATGTGATCAGATGTGAACTACCTTTTATACAAGCTGAACGTGCTGGTTTTATTGAATTTGCTTCGTCTATACAACCCATGTTTAAACATATTTCCAGGCACACACTAAAAAGAAATTGTATGGACGTATTTGTTGAATATAGAAATACATTGTTTCAACATCTTTCTAGTTTGCCTTGTAGGGTTAGTTTAACAACTGATATTTGGACAAATGTAAATTCTGATTCATATCTTGTTGTCACTTGTCATTGGATTGATGATAATTGGTGTATGCAAAAAATGATTTTGTCTTTAGATGAGTTAGACTGTGCACATACTGGTTATGTAATTGCTAAATATGTATTCAACACTTGTAGACATTATGGAATTAAGGATAATGTATTTTCAATCATATTAGACAATGCTGCGAATAAGAATGCTGTGATGCGTGATTTAAAGACCTATCTTAAACCAATGCTTGATGGTATTTTTTTCATGTTAGATGTGCATGTCATGTGATTTATTTGGCTGTTAAAGTTGGTTATGAGGACAATCACTCAGCATGTATTGACAAAATGAAATACTGCGCTAAATGGTTACGCACGAGCCGTGTTAAGCGTGATTGGAAACAATTATGTTTATCTAATGGTTTAAAACATCTTCTTTTTCCATCACCAATAGAAACTAGGTGGACTTCGTTGTACAATATGTTGAATGCTATATTACCTTACAAATATATTTTAACTCCATTTTATAATTCATATCAAATGCCTGATAGCGATGAAAGTATTTATTTGACTAATGAGGATTGGGAATTTGTTGAAAATTGTGTATCATTGTTAGGTACTTTCAAAGAAGCGACGGAACGTTTCTCTTGTGTTACTTATCCAACTTTCGTTTATTTTCTTCCTTTAGTATTTAACATGTTTGATAAATTTATAGAATTTAGAGATGACTATGACTTCAATGCTTTTGTTAGTGCAATGGAAACTAAATTTATAAAGTATTGGGAACAAATCCCACCCGTGCACTGCATCGCAACATTGCTAGATCCTAGTCAATGTTTATCTTCATTTGAGATATTTTTTGAATATTATGCTAGATTTTTGGGGAAGGTTGTTGACGATCAAAAGACGTCTACAATGCAATCTCTCCAAAATATGTTTCAATTGTATTATAATCAACATGCAAGTGAATCATCGCAACAAAGGCCTGTTGAAGAACAACTCCAAGCTCAATCTAAAGGTGGGGGCATCAATTTGCTTAGAATGCTGGGCATGAAAAAACTTAAGGGAAAATGACCTTCTACTAGCACGTCGACTGAGTTGCAAATTTATCTGAATTATCAATTTCTAACCAAAGACAACTTCGACGTCTTACAATGGTGGAAGCCCAATGCAGCACAATTCCCTATCTTAGCCAAAATGGCTAGAGACGTGTATGCTGTTCAAGCTTCAAGCGTCACTTCTGAATCGGCAATCTCAACATGCGCCCGTATTATTGGAGACTACAGAAGTAGTCTATCAGCTGATTCGTTATGCATGCTCACGTTACTTAAAGATTGGTTTGAAGCAGAATGCAAAAATAGAAGAGATGAGACTGTTGACGAATTCGTAAATCATTATGACGAGCAAGAAGAATATAACGTCAAAACAATACTTATCAATTATGAAGACTGCTAAGTACTAAATTGTAATATTTTTTTATTTAGATTTTCAATTGTTATGACTTTACAATTATTTGTATGCATCTATATTATGAAATGAAGAAGAAATATATTGAATTTGTGATGAACATCATTGAAGAAACATTTATAACATAAAAAAATCAAAAAACCGTTAAGGAACCGGGCCAAACCGGAACCGGTTGGAACCGGAACCGATTCGATCCGGTTCCTTAACGGACCAGACCGGTTCCGCCCATAACGGGTCCGGAACCGGCCGGTTCCGATCCGGACCGGACCGATAAGCACCCCTTAATAAAATACTCCATGATATTAACATGAGATATTTGCAATCAAAATACAATTAATATCAATAATAAGAACAATAAGAAATAAAGCACTGAAATAATAATAATAATAACCATGAAAAATAAATTTAATAATAAGAATAGCAATATTGGTCATAAAATAATAATAAATAATAGGAATAAATATATTAAGATAGTAACATTTAATAATATTAATAAGAAGAACATTGATATTAATATTTATAAATCTTTCTTAATATTTAGTATAATTTTTTTATTATATAATTATTATTCTCATTAACTTATAACTAGGGGTGCTTATCGGGCCGGGTCGATCCGGACCCGATCCGAAACCGGACCGGTTAGTCCGATCCGAAATCGAAACCGGATTAACCGGTCCCGAACCGGTTTGATACCGGACCGGATCGGTTCTACCGTTCCGGATCCGGTATCTTACCGGTTCCGGACCAAAAGGATCCGGTTCCGGATTGAACCGGAACCGGATCCATTTTTTAAAAAAAAAAAATTTTCGATAAATCCTTTCCTTTTTCCTTTTAAAAAAAAAAAAGAAAAAGAAAAGAAAAATCCGGTTTCGGGTTGGAACCGGTCCAACCTGGAACCGGATCCGATCCGGTTCCTTACCTGATCGGACCAGTTCTGCCCATAACGGGCCTGGAATCGGTCGGTTCCGGTCCGGACGGGACCGGTTCGAACCGGTAACCACCCCTACTTATAACTAGTAATTGAATTCTTATTATTTCTTACTGTTCTTATAATTAATTATATTATATTTATTATTGTTAATTTAACTCTTATTATTCATTATATTTTATTATTAATTCATTTGCTGTTATTATTTATTATATCTTATTATATATTATTCTTCTTCATAATATCATTTGGAAGAAATTAAGTAGCTAGTGAATCCCTCAATCAGGTTGACGATTCTAATTAGAATCTGTTATATTTTTTTAAAATGTATATAATTATATTTTGTCAACTAAACCTTTATTTTTAATATTTGAAAAGACCGGATTTTCTTTCATTATTGATTTTCCCATTTAACTACAATCTCATTTCTTTATACTGTATAGTAACATATTAATTTTTTTTAAAACTATCAACAGAAATTATATTAGATTAACAACAAGTATAAAAAGAGATAGACAATAACACAAACGAAGGACGGCAGCAAAGATATATGTCAAACTTTGACCATAGCTAAGACACATCGATTAAAATAGGCGTACTACAAGATGTAATGATAGAGTGGATCACAACAGAAGCATAATAGCCTGACCCATCCAACATAATCAAATCATGTTCCCTCAAACCATATTTTCCAGAGTGTGGTCGAACAAGAATGTTGCCTTCCAAAACATTTGAATGAACAAAAATAAGGATATATGAGAGATATAAACTGATAAAAGAATAAAAGAAAAAGAGTAAGCTATTATATCCAAATTTCTTGCTGAAAGCCTTCGATAAATAAAGATCACTGAATGACATACAAAACCTAAAAGCTCAATTGATCTAGCAAGCGTTGGCCCGACAAAGATGGAAAGTTTGACTTTGATTTTATATTTAATCATAAATGGAATTGTAGAAACAATCACATGAGATAAATTAACAATCATATTATATGTACCGTACGGGTCATATGAAGCTGAGATAATATTATTCCCAGCAAATATATATTATTTTAATTAATATAAAATATGACAAACACATCAAAATAAAAAATAACATTAAAAATATTCTTATCAAGTTTAAAAAAACATAAAAATAAATGATTGTCACTGAAATCATTATAGTATCAGACATCCTAACACCACATCTCTATTACTTACTAACATAAAGTTTAAATAACACGCAAATTTCATTTAGCCACATTTTAAAAAAAATTATACAGTTAACCTCCAAAAATATCATTTTTGTGTCGGATATGTTTATCGACTGTGTCAACACGGGTGTCTGATTTTGAGAGGAGTATCCGAGGAGCGGTATCCTAGAAATGTTTGATATTATACCGAATTATTTTTAGGAAATAGAGGAGATAATTGGAAATATTGAAAACTCGTATCAAATATGTGATGATGACTGATTTACTAATTAAGCAGTCTCTTTAATCATATTTTTCAAGAATGCCGCGGAATCGCCGCGGAATATTCTTTCCAGTTATTTTAGATACAATCAAAGCGGTTGACCTTTTGCAACTACACTTCGGGAAAGGATTGTCTACATTTGCACCACACAATACAAATTTGTACATATCCATATTTGCTCAATGTTTTATGGATGAATAAAATGAAATAATTGATAAAAATAATCATAATAATTTTATTATTAAATGAAGATAGTTAATTAAACACAAGTTTTATTAATTAATAAATATCTGCTATTTATAACTTGTTTTAGGAAAATAGGACGATTGTTGTCTTCATTCAAAAAGCTTAGCAATTACTTATGAAAACTACTTATCTGATTTTCAGATAAAAAAGCAGTTTTTGGGTGTTTTAATTGTTTGCTTCTGCTATTGCTTCTCTAAAAATAAGCAGAAAAAAGCAGAAGCAGAGAAGCAGGTCATGACATGCTTTTGACTGCTTTAAGTTGTTTTGTGGCAATTTCGTAATTAATTTAAGTTTATTAAGCTGCTTTTTTATTTAAATAACAAACACTCAATGCTTTTGCTTAAAATCAACTTTTTCCAACTTTAAGCAAAAGCAACATAGAAGTGCTTTGAATAAGCAATCGCAAACACACCCTAAGAGTAAGAGTAGACAGCATGATGAGACGGTAGCCGTTACTTCTGATCCTAGTGGCTGTGGCTCAGGAACGGGATAACAAAAAGTAAGGATACACATCAATATTGTTTGTGACACGGACCACAAACATCATATGTGTGTATTTTTTTTTGAAAATATTTCTTTAGGAGCAAACATTACGCATGCTTAAGTATGTTTCGGTTCAATTTTGGAGAAAAGTGCAAACCAAACAAAATTTATATGTATGTTGGTGTTTATAAAATACTCGGTATGTATAAGAATCTATACTTGGTACAAGTACAAAGAGCAGTTGTAGAGTATGTAAATGTAGAGAATCATAACCCCAACGGTGTTCCCAATATTGCTTACTCCCTATAAAAACCCCGTTTCAAATATTTATTCCTAATCCTCTTCATATTCCAACGTCCATCAGCTAACGACAATATTTCCTCTTTTGCAAATCCGATTTCGATTAAATGGACGTCGGAGACGTGACGGGAGGAGGTACTGTGACGTGTGCAACGTGGATCCGACGGCCAGAAAACGCGCATTTGGTGGTGGTCGGAAAATCGAAGCCATTTTCTATAGAGATCTTCTCCTTCGATCCTAAGACCACCTGTCTCTCTCCATCCCCAAAGGTTGGAGCTTTGATTATTTGTATTGATTTAATTTTGCGTTTAATTTGCTGCATGTGAGAATTATGTTACAGTAAATCGAACGCAGTTTACCTTTTTGATCCACATATGTTCTTTTTAACATGCTTATATGATGCAAAAGATTGCTTCATGAAATGTTTTTGGAGCGATTTATTATGCCTGCCTATATTATACATGCAGGCTACGTATGAATTTGAAGGAGGAGTTAATCCAGTAACAATTGCGGTGCATCCCAGTGGAGACAGCATAGTTTGTGCTACCAGTTCTGGCGACTGCAAGTCAGTGCTCGGTTTTAGTTTTCAGTTTCTTATGCTTCTAGATCTTTGACTAAAATGGCATATGGTTAATGTTTCATATTCCAGAATGAGTTCCTTTTTTTGGAAATTTTATTATTTGAAAATAAATGGTCCCGTGAATAACACAGGAAGGAAAGGATTTGCATTGGAATGCATCTAAATGTGATGCGAACCGTGTTGGGGTTTCAGGAGACCATTACCCTGTTGCTTTATGGATTTGTTTGAAGTTATGGTTGTTTGATGGAATTAATAATAATCTCGATTCTTGTTTTTGAAACTCTAACTTTGTACCAACTTGATTTGGAGTTTATAGAACTTGTCTGATGGCATTTGAATTTAAAATTTGAAGCGATGTTATAACTGGGAAAAATTTCCAATTATTTTAGAATTCACTTGAACAGCTTTCGTTGGGTATTACAACATTAGTAATTCTTTGTAAAGGAAAATGAATTTTTTTTTTTTTCGGCTTTAGTATGATTCTTTTAATTTCTCTAGGTTGCTAATACTTATTTGCTTACAGGTGAAGTTCTGTGATTTTGCTTCATTTTAAAACTCAAATTTCGGCATTTGTTTTGGTGGTGATGATAGCCATAGAGTTCTGGATCATTGTCTTGCTCTTAAAATACAACTTTTCCTGTTATGATATTACTTTTCTATGGTAGATGCACAAAGTAATGAATTATAAAACGTGCAGATTGTTCAGTTTGTATGGCCGGGAAGACAATATTAAACTTTTGATTGAAGAACTACTTCCACTGCAAGGAATTGGTCTGCAAAATTGCTTAGCTTTTAGTGTAGATGGCACTAAATTTGCAACCGGCGGAGTTGTAAGCTATCTTATAATGACTATCATTCTCTATAGGTTTCTGAATTTATGATTTTTAGAACATAATATTGATATATTCTGCATTTTTTTTCTCTTTAAACTTGTAGGATGGACATCTTAGAATATTTGAGTGGACAAACATGCGCATCATCTTAGACGAACCAAGAGCTCACAAATCATTTCAAGACATGGATTTTAGGTAGAGTGAGCTGGAGTTAATCATTTGATTCATTTTTTAATGTGTTGCGATTAGTTGTTTCCCATATTATACTTTTTTCCCACATCTTTGTTAAATAATGTACAATCTTATGCTTATAACACAAGCAATACGGAGACTAGGTACACAATCAGTGAAGCTGCTCTTTGGTCAAGCTTCATAGTTTTATATTTGTCTCATGCCAAATAATTTGAACTACTGTGCTGCCTTGACATGAGATTGGCACTTATGTTTTCCTCGTGATGCACTACTTATATTGACATTGCTCTCTACAATTATGGTGGGCAAACAAAGTGGTTGGTTCAAATCTAACTGGGTCAAAATCAGCAATGTGAAAATGGCTGGACCCTGCAAATTTGTTGGCACTATTGGTTGAATACTCATTGGATCAACCCACACCCATAGTTAGGTCATATTTGAGCATATGTCTCTATCATTTTATAAATTACAGGCTTTTACCCTGTACCCTCTTACTTTCCATGTAGTTTTCTACAGAAAAGACCCTAAATTATTCACAAGCTTTCTTTCGAAATGTTGAATAGGTATGGTGGTACCCAAAGGACCGCTAATATTTTATTATTTAAAAGAAAATTTCATTTTAGTTTTAGGAGTATATAGTTTTTTGAATACTAAGGCATGATTTGGAGTTGCAAGTGTTTACTGAACTAGAAGACAGCGCTAAACATCTTCTTCGGGAGCATTATTATTGATATGCAAAACTTATATTCATGGTTTTTACTGTTAAGGAAACTTAGATGAGATTATTTAACATTTTTTAGCTGTTTTGCGAAAGGAGCTCTACAATAAAATGCTGTGCATAGATGAGATAGGAAACAATTTTTTATTTAAATTTTGTCTTTCCTCTTTCTAGTTTGGAAAATGTCTAGTGATTTTCAATCAATTCAGTAACCCTGTGTCCTGGGAACAGACTTAAATGGTTTTGGTACTCATTACTCTGTTGCAGCTTAGACTCGGAATTTTTAGCGTCAACATCAACTGATGGCTCCGCAAGAATATGGAATACAAATGACGGTGCTCCTATAACAACCTTGACACGAAACTCAGTACATGGATCTATCAGTCTATCCCTGACTTTTGTGTGTCATTTTCCCGCAAATTTAAGTTATTGACGTCTCTCTGTATCTTTCTTGGGTTACAGGATGAAAGAATTGAACTTTGCCGATTTTCTAAAGATGGGACAAAACCATTTTTATTTTGCAGTGTTCAAAGAGGTATGTCAAATGTACAGGATTCTTTGAGCATTCAGTCATCCATATGCTTGAAATTACATTATGGTTGGACAGTCACTTGAAATATGGTTTACACAGGAAATAGAGCACTGACTGTTGTTTGGGACATAAGCACGTGGAAGAAAATTGGGCACAAGAGGTTACTGAGAAAGCCAGCTTCAATAATGTCCACTAGTTTGGATGGAAAATATCTTGCTTTGTAAGTTTTGAGCTTCTTTCTGAATTGTATTCATTTTCTATTTTATGTATATGTTCAGTTTGGAAACAAATTTATACTTGTATTCTTTTCTAGGAGTACCTTTTGGACGTCTAACACCGTAGTTCCATAATAAGCACAGAAACATTTTAATGGAAATTTTAGTGAGAGAATAAAAATCGAACTGATACGCTTGTTCTATAATAAGCATGTATCAGTATGGGTATTTAATTTAGTGTAGATAATACTCTTATTGGCAGACTGAAAATATACTTTCTTTGCCAAGTATAAGGTCTTTTTACAAGAAAGTTTTAGTTTGGTATTGGTGATGATACCTTTTCTTTGCATCTGTTATGTCAGCAAATTAATTGTCAAAACCTTTGAAAACACAGGGGGAGCAAGGATGGGGATATATGTGTTGTAAACATTAAACAAATGGAAGTCAGCCACTGGAGTAAGAGGTTGCACTTGGGCGGTAACATTGAATCATTAGAGTTTTGCCCCAGTGAAAGGTAATACTTACAAATCTGTCTTGAAGATCGACACATGAATGCTCTCTCCCAAGCCATTGTGTAGTATAACAAGTGTGTTATATTACAATGTGGTTCGAATCAATTTATTTGTCTCCAGCTTTCAGATATAGAAATAATTCATATCCCATCTGGTTTATCAGTACTTCAAGTATAGCTAAAATCAGTTCTCTTTCAGATCAGCACAATTAGTTTACATTCCTCCTGATTCTTGCCCGCCTGACTATCCACACAAGCCTTTTGATTTGTCAATGGAAAATACTATTAATCTTCTCTTTTGTTTTGTGACAGACCTGACATGTTAACTAGTTTACCTTATTTTCATTTAAGCTTTTGCACTCAAACCCCCAGTGTTTTGACTCTGCAGGGTGATTCTTACTACTTCTGCCGAATGGGGAGTAATGGTAACTAAACTGACCGTTCCTGCCGATTGGAAAGGTTCCTCTATCCTACCCCATCTTCACTCCCGCCCCCATACCCCCTCGTTATATTCTGAATTGAAACTAACATAATTCCCCATTTTTTTTCACTTTGTAATTGCAGAATGGCAACTCTATTTACTACTCTTGGGACTATTTTTGGCTTCCCTTGTTGTGTTTTACATTTTCTTTGAAAATTCTGACTCTTTCTGGAACTTTCCACTTGCTAAGGATCAATCTGCGAGATCCAACATTGAAACTTTTGTGGGTGATCCAGAGTCTGAACTCTGATGACCAAAAATGGGGAGCGTTTGGACCGGAAGATATGTGATCAGTTGGTCCATATGGAAGGCGATGAGATAATCGAATCTCTGGCCGCCTTTTTCTTGCTTTTAGAAGCTTAATAAAAAAATTCTTCATTTTTCTGATTGATTTTTTTTTTTGGATAAACGGAAATTATTTTTTAGTGATAATATTCGGAATAGGTTATGATTGTGTTATTTAACAAACATTTCAATATTTTTTTGATGAAATTTGTTTTGCTGATGTTTCTCGATAATATATCAAAGTTTATTCGTATAACAGGACAATGAATTGTATACTTTTTTCTGGTTGTTTTGCGGAGCTACTCTTGAGCTAGGCTAGGCTCCAATCCTATGCATTTTTTGAAAAGGAAAATTAGCTCGTATTTTAGCGCAACCCTTTAAATCGTCGTAGCCCTACCTAATCCGGTCAACCCGATGTAATATTGATTCCTGGCTCAATGACTAAATGAATGTGACCTACAAGTCAAGTTATTTCATACGCATACGGATGGTGTGCTTCTTCAAAATATTTCCAAGGACAGAGTCTGTTATTAAAAAATGTAAATCGATTAATTAGCTCGTAATTTATATAAAAAATGAATGTGCGTCAAATATCAATTATAGAATCCTTTGGAACTTTAAGTCACGAAAACTGTAGTGGGTTCATTTACATGAATTGATATACATAACGGGGCATCATTGATACATAAACTCAAAATTGCAAGGGATTAATTTAAAATGTTAATAATGCAACTAAATTCCAAAAAATTTAATGGAATTAAAATCGTGAATTTGGAATCCTTCAATCCAAACAATAATGGGAATAATACATGTTTACAAATAGATTGACAAATTCCCAAGGAAAACAAAGGACCTTAAGGTGGCCAAATCTCCATACTCCACACAAAAGGGAAAAATAACGATATTACTTTATTGAAGAACAATGAATGAATGATGTTAAGAGTCAAATTTACCAATTATACAAAGTAAAATGTTTCAACATATAATCAAGAAAGACATTGACATATAATCAAGAACTACAGCTTAAACCACTGTTTCCACCAATTATTATCAAACGTTGTTCTAAAATAAGACTTAATTCATGGTCTCAACAACTAGTATTTCACAGTATGGAATAAGCTCGAATCACCTCTATAATGGGCGCACGACACAATGGACATTTTCCTCCTCCTCGGATTAGCTCGTTAGCACATTTTGAGCATGTACACATGTGCCCACATCTGCAGAGGCAATTCAAAGGTGTGGGGTGGGGGGAGCCAATAAATGTCAGCATACAGACACTTCCAAGTAAAGAAGAAATGATTTCTTGTATAGAACGGACCAAAGTTTGTTTATTCAACTGCTAATTGTCAATTTGTTGGATTCAGTTTAGATCCAACCAGAATTCAATAACTCAAACCCAATATTCAGAACTGGGTCTTGCTTATAGATCGAATCACACATTTTTTTAAAACCATAACATTTTGATAATAAGTTATAGAATTCAGTTTGCATCCGGATCCAAAAGCTTATAAATTTTAATGTTTTGTATGAACCATCATTTGACAAAGAAACAAAAATCAAAATAGTAATTCATTAATCTCATTCTCTATAAAAAAAAAATAATGATATGCTTATAAAAGTTACATGTTAAAAGTAGAATAAAATGTCGTTCATTAATGTTTAATATGAACTTACAAGTATATGATTTATTGTAAAAAACTTTGGATCTAACATGGACCAGGTCATCACGGTTCTGGCTCGTCAATGTCAGATATTTCTATGTGGACTTGTATAGCAACCAGATCACTGAACCCTTACAAATGCAAATGGATTTGAGAAAGGATCGGACCGTTGACAACCCTAATTCCACCACTCCATCAACGTGTCATTTAATAAGATGCAAATTTGTTATCAATGGCAAAAGTACCTGTACAATAGGGAATCGATATGATCATCACAGCACACACAGCAGGTTCCCTTTTTAACAAGACCCCATTTACACCCATCCTTAGATGACTCAGCAATCCCTGCATGATGCAGAAGCATTAACAAAACTAAATTACAAGTTACAACTGAGAAGAAGTTCAAATAACAAGAGCCAAAATCAGAATTTTGAGTCTCTCCCAAAACATCTCATGAAAATTAGCATGAAAATTGTGAGGACCTTGTCCACCAGTTGATCTGTTAAGAGCAGCTGAAACTTCCTGTCGAACTGAGCGTTGGAGCTCCAGTTGCATGTCCATGCAAGCCTCTAGAGTCCTTTGCATGTGATTCATACCTTGCTGAAGCTTTGCTACATCCGCTCTTAAATCATTAATGGTCTCCCATTCCTGTTGAATATGAGAAAACAATCATTCAGTTAAGAATGATATCTACCAGTGACTGGCCATGCCATCAACAAGAGATCCACTGATAAGTATAACATTTAATATTGTTCAGTGTAAGATTTTTGGAGTGATTGTAGAAATCTTTTAAAACATCTCCACGGTGCTTGCATGGAAAAACATTTCTCTTGCTTAATATAAAGGATGAATAACTCTCACAATACTACCGATATATCTGTTGTCCTTGATCTCATGTTCTCTTTTATATTTATCCATATAATCTCCTTTATATGAGCAGGATTGGAAACGGGTAAGATTGACATTGTTTTATGACTGTAATAACCTAAAACAATAGATCCACGTCCACAAGGACCTAAATGACCTGACAAGCACATTTCTTATAGAGAGACCAACCAGAAGTTTACAGATCATCCTCATAAATAAGGTATCGAACACCTCTTAAGTTGTCAATATTAAATTTTATAACCATAATTAAAGTAGGTCTCTATTGGCTTGCTCACATCTATGCTTGCAACATCATTATCATCAATGATCAACCAAAACACAAGTAGACAGAACCCAATTACGAAGAAAGCAGAAGTCATTATTCAAATCAAGGTAAAATTCTCACACACACACATACACGCACATAGGGAAAGAGAGAGCCAGTAAACTAACAAGTTCAGAACGATGAACACTGTGACGAGGCCAACCAGAGTGACGCAAAGCTTGGTGCCAAAGGGGTTGTGGTGGGGGTAATGGAGGTGTTGGCAGAACCAGTGAAGGTCCACGGATAGCATCAGGTTGATCCTGATTCTGCTCATCATCACGTGTGGGCAGATCCCTCACAGGTGACGCGGAAAGAGGCAAGTTCCTGTCCATATCCCAGTCAATGGGAGCTCGACCTTGCCTTCGTATATATGATTGAATCAACTGATCCAGGCTCTCACGAAAACCACTATGAAGAAGATTAGAGACGCTCCTCCTACAATAGGAGGGTTTTAGGTCAATAAGAATGGTATAAAAATACAGACATTGATAGAGTAGAGAAATGAAATTAACCTGCTTAGTAGCTCTCTCAGTTCCATGCTGTACACATTATCATCATCGGGTGGGTGGAATCTGGTTACTCCTCTATTTAGAATAGAATGTCGTAGTCTAAGAGGGTCTGAAAGCCTTCCTGACAAATTATCCTCGGCTTCTCGGGAGCCATCATCATGCCAAATAGTGTGGGCTTCTTGTAACCGACGTTGTTCTCTATCCTCAGTTAATACCGCTTCCGACGGCCAGTCAGATACTAAGTTTTCCTGCCAATTTCGATTGGTAACTTCAGAAGCTGAATCCATCCAACCATCAGAGTCATCTCGAGCTGATTGCTGTTGACTTACTCTCTCGCCATCAATAACCTGTCCTTGCCAATTGTTTCCTTGATTAGCAGTTACTTCTTGGTTGGTACTTTGATCAGATGCGCTGTTATCTGAGTTCACCTCGTGGACTGGTATTGGATGGGTGTTTTCTTCCTGATTTTCATGCTGACCATCCTGTGAAGCAATTGTGTCACTCTAATAATTTCTATTGTTACCGAAAGTACAACAAAATCATAGTGGCTCAATTAATGATGTTTCCAGAAGCTGCTTACTTGATCACGATTGATAGTATCTAATCTGGAACCAAAGCCTTCCCTGAATGCATATAAATTACCACGAATCGAATTAAAATCACATCACTGATGATGCTGAGAAGTAAGATTAAAATCTTAAACAAGTAATAAGGAGTAGAAACGAGGACAAAATTCAATTGCTTTAGGCTACTAATCTCAAGGCTCCAGAACCAAATTCAAATACAGGGACAATCCAAACCTTAGAATTTTCATGAATATTCAAAATGGGTATAAATATGAAACAATGCCATTCTACTGACCCAGCAAACAAATGCGACCAGCTGTTAAAACAATGCCAAGAATTGTAAAGAGAAAGATAAACATAATACCAGCTTTTGTACCATGAAGTAAGCATGTTAGGCAGTACATTACTGGCTAGACTCTCAATACTGAGAGCCAAAGGACTCGACTCATCCTGTTAATCATGCCTGTAAACTAGATATCAGGTTCTCTCGTTTGAGAGCCAAGCAACTTGAGTCTTGAAGTTTAATGGGGTTTGATGTATTTAGAATTTTAAATCCGTGTTAATGCCACAGAGACAAAACTTATATATTGGTACCATTGTTCGTGAGAGACTGTAACTCAAACGAAACTCCGTAGATTCCAACTCTATTTGTTTCCTCAACCCTCTCTTCAGAATTCTCCCCTTCTTCGAAATAATTTTCTCGCTTCCTCTAGTATGACATGGATAATTATTCTAGAAGCTGGAGGCAACTAATTATTCATCAAAATAAATAGCATGGTGAATGTGAAGTAGCAAGCCATGATTTCGGCAATAATCAGCTAAGTGTTATATGCAGTGGATCCTCCTGTTAAGTACTCCTGCTTAACAAAAGGAACTCTAATCTAGCAAATACAGCTCATTTAGTCATTTCTTCATATGTATTTCGCAGTAGCATTCAATCAATGAACTTTGATTTCAATTATTTCAGCATGTGCTTTATAAAGTGCTTCACATAAAATAAGAAAAAATCTCACCACACATAAACCGTTCGCTAAAATAATGAACAATGTTGTGAAATATGGTAGACCCTGAAAGAACTAAAAATCAGTAGGTATTGTATGACTGAAAACATGAAAAAGTTATGAAGTTAACGTCATTTGTACTCCAAAACCATATATATGCTTTCCTCTTAGGCTCAATATATTACATGGCATAAATATACCTTTCAGTTATCCTCCCATTTGAAATAAAAAAACATGTTGGTATATTGAGGAATAAAGAGCATCACTAGGGCAATATATGGCATCTCTAACTTGTCAAGAATTTAACAGCACCAACATTACAACTTGTATCTCAGGTAATCATCTATTAATATCGTACAATTGATGCTCATTGGATAAAGTCAATAACAACCATCACATGATAAATAATATCCTTGCATTTATCTCGTCATTATGGAATATCACAATGTTGTTCCATTGCCACATCGCCTATTCGTACAAGCAGAAAAAACCAAAGGACAGCAGGAGAAAATAATATGAGAGAGGGAAGGGACAAAATAAAGTAGCTTTTTGAATAAGCGCACAAATGAGTTCCCATGCATTGTTTGGTTAAAAGACAAACCTCAAGCCAGAGACCGTGTGTCTCTGCCTTAACTGATTTAGTTCACCAGCAGCAAAGGAAGGTGATCTCTCATTCTCAACAGGCCTTCCGTTTCTCAGGAATCTGCCCCTGAGTAGTGACTGAGAAATCAAACAAAATACAAATTCTTTAGTAAAAACTTTATGCATCATGGCAAAGGCATTGTTCCGTAAACTAACTAGCAAAACATATCAATGGAACTGTACGTGAAGGACTGGCACGGTGAACCTAACATAAAGCAAGCATAAAGATCCGAGTGAAGAGTGGCAGAAAATTATATTAAGATGCCTTTCCAACTGAGAAATAACAAAAATTATATATGTCCCAAAATGTGTCCAAGATGTCAAGAACAATCTGAAATAAATGAACCTCAATCTCCCATCACAGATTTGTAATATAATATGAACATAATGAGAGTCACCTAAAGGTAAGATTTGACAATGAAGAAAAAGTATGCAGGTGGGTTGAACTTTACCGCACAAATATTTCACTGATAAGCAGAACGTAATAACTAAGTAGAGCATCAGATAAACCATAAAACAGAAGTTGCCGCACAATCAAGCAGAACCAACAGATAACTAGAACAATACGGGGTTAAATTGATAACGACTATGAAGGAGGTGAACCACAAGTACAAGCAATTAATATCTTCCCAGTTTACTATCTAAGCAACCTAAAGTAGTTTATTTAACCACGTTGACATAAGGATAATTGAATACTGCAGAATTTCTCTTGTAGCTGATATCTTTCAAGCTAAGTGATTCTGATGAATGGTGAGAGATCTTACAACCTCGAAACTTAGAAATTTACCTGAATACGATTCCTATGTGCAAAATCAGAAACAGCGCGATGTTCCAACAGACCCTGAAGTTTCCCTCTGTCTTTCTCTTTCAATTCTACGAGCAAATCAAGTAAAGCTTGTCTTCCTCTCAACCTCAACATATCCCTGCAAATATACTCTGGCTGACCTTCCTCGTGGTCAGGGCCAGACCCTTCACTAGAATGGTCGGCTTGAGAACCCATTCCATTATCTTGGTCATCCATACGTCCAATGCGAGACCCTCTTTGCTGACTTGTCGTCTGCATCCACTCTCGTACAATCCTCACTCTCTCACGCTCAGTCTCACCAAGCATTCAGCTCTGGGACACTCATTTCTTGGGAAATCATTAGATGAAGGGTCGCTAATATCACTCTCCACCCATCCACGGACAATATGCCTCACCCTCTCCCTCTCAACTTCTCCAAGATCCGGAGATTGATAGCGACTAGAATTGTCATGGTCCCTATCTCATTCTGTGAACCCATCTGATCACGGGTCCAAGTTGCAAAGTATTCTCACCCTCGTTAGCACTTCACCGAGAACCTGATTAACACTATTCCGGATTTCTGAATATTTAAAGATGCATTTGTATTAGAAATCCCCAATCCCCGCTTATACCTCTGTCTCTGAATCTTCCCCCTTACTCTATCCTGAGGACGATTCAACGCAGCTCATCCTCCACTCCCAACTCCCAGTCCAATCCTGTAAACATAGCTGAGGCCCTGGTACTTAGCCTCTCGACATTACCCTGGCGCCTAGATGGATTGGTGATTGGGACTCCCTCTAAGAACGATGAATCAAGCATGGACACGTGGTGTGCAAAGCCGTGCAATGCGGCCAATCAACTCAGACTCACGATTCCTCCTCTCCATTGTGGTGATCATTTCCTTCCTGTGCCTGACCGTGCCAGGCCCACTCTGGCTCAAAATCCTTGAGTGACGCCTCCTGGCAGCAGAAGATTCTGCCAAGTCGTCGCCGTCAAGGTCAGACCTTCTCCTCCTCCTGACAAGCTGTTCTCCCTCATCCGCCTCATCTTCAGTATTAGTTGTTTCTGGGTGAACTGCATGATGCGAAGGACATGCAATCCGTCATAATTCCCACCCATCAACTCCTCCAAGCCCCTCTCAAATTCAGAACGAGGATTACTCTCTGTGCTCTCCGGTTTTTGCTGTACTTGTTGCTGAGCATGAGCCATACCTCAGCCCTATAACCTTACCACCAATTCACCACCAACACGCTCAGCCACCACAAAACCAAAAAGAAATTCTTAAACCTCAGATGCAGGCCCCCAAAAGACAAAAAATATCCCATTTTCCCCAAGGAAACCGACAACACACTCACTCACACAAAAATCCAACTTTTGCACTCTGAAAACAAAAACCAAAACCTAATCTACATTAAAAATTCTCATATCCCAATGCTTCGTCAATCCTTTTGCCAACCAATCGAACACACAAAATCACCTGTGCGAATACAAGAAACTAATATTCCTCATTCTCCCAACAATACAATCCAACCCAAAAATCAAAAAATAAAATATTATTAAAATCCAACCATCATCATAATTACGCAAGAATGAGATGAGGATCGCAATTCGCAAACTAAATTAACAAACTGATTCTATGAACGGAACGTATCTCTGAAACTGTGCTCTTTAATTGCAGTGTAAAAGTGAACAGCAAAATATCAAACAAGATTAAATCTCATATATGTAAGAATGATTACATGAATATGAGCCGAGTTTGTCCAAAATGGAGGTGAAGAGAGAAGAAAGGAATTGTGGAGAAATTCGTTTTCAAGGAGAAAGAAGAAAGAATTGAAAAGGATTATTTTTTTTTTAACATAAATAAAAAGTGCAATTACAAGGTTAAATACCCAAATAGCAGAGTTAACATGACAAACATTAACATGTCCCCCTCAATCATTCCTCTCAGGATATGGGCAGATAACTACCTTCCAACAAATCTGAAGAAACAAAGATGAAAAGACGAGTTGCATTAATTGATAAAAGACAAACAATGTGCAAGCGCTTGCGTCCAAAACCTTCACCAAGCAACAACAACCCAAACACATCATAGAATGGCGCACGAAACCTGGAACTCCGGTTGACACCAAAGCCAGCCACCACCAACCAAAAAACATGGATGACCGGATCATGCAAGTTTCCCATCCCTAAACCAAAACAAGTGAACAAAATCCCAGCACAGTAGGAAAATATAATAGATATAGAGATAGTACAAACAAAAGCGGAGATAGCAAACAAAAGTTGGCGTTGAGCAAAAAACACCCTTAAAACCCCCAAGCTGCAAACAGTCGGACCCACAAAAAGAAGAGGACCCGAAGCCGCTGAAATTTTTCTGACGGACAGTGCACCCAAATCCGACCAAATCTTGGAAAAAAATTAGCCAACACTTAAGCCCGAGAAAGATGAAAAAGCCCCTTGAAATCGAAAGGAGAACCATGACCGAACAAGAGCACGGGAGCAAAGGAGAAGTAAAAAACTGCATCTTTTGAATTGTAATATTAACCAATGTATATGTCTCATTTATTCATTACACGAATCAATTCATATGCTTATATATTATGTTACACACACAACGCGGTTGCGTCGTCTACTAGTTCTAATTAAGACTAATCCACACATAAAGATAGGCGAACTACAAAGTCCAAATGAAAGATTGAACCACCACAAAGCAAAGCATCATGACCTAGATAGTTCAGGGACCACCGTACCCAACTTAATATGTTTTTTTTTTATAAATGATATGCATGTATATTTCTATTCACCTATAAATGAATGGTTTCAACGAATATACATATTTTTATATATTAAATATTATATACATATATATATTTATTTATTCATACTATTATTTTATTTTTAATAATCATAATTAATTTATAAATATTATTTATTAATGATATATATTACGAATTAGTAAATAATTATATATTATTAAATCGTTAAAAAAAACATATATTATTATGAGCAATGGAAAATATTAGATTGTACATATTTAATATGATTAAATATAATTTGTTTCCACATAGACACACGTGTAAAGCATTGAGTTGTTTGTTTGTATGAAAGTCTCACGACACTTCTTGTGTAACCCCACATTTTAAATTGTCCATCTGTCCTGAGTTATATTACGTCAGACACACACTGAATTCTTTTGAATTCGTCTCGTCTCCAGACGAATTCTATAAAATTAAAAAAAAATTAGTTCATCTTCGCGAAAGACGAATTGATGATAAAAAAAATTCACAGAATTCATCTTTTCAAAAGACGAATCCAATAAATTTTTCTTTTTGTAAAAAGCGTCTTTTTCCCAAAAGACGATTCAAATAAAAATAAAATGATCGACTGAAATCATCTTTGCGATGACGAATTACACTTAAAAACATAACCTCTCCCCACCCACACGGTAAAAAAATGAAAAGTTCTATTATTTTTACAATATTAAATATTTGACCCACTAATACGTTACCCATTTTTATATAATTTAATGATGATGATGATAATTATTAATAAATTCTGAAAGAACTTAAATGAGTATTTGACTTTGTTCCATCTCGATTAGACAACCTAAAGACCACATGCGCTATGGTTGAAACTTCATCATCTTCTGTGATAGTTTTCCTGCCAAAACTGGTATGCCGTCTGGTAGCGTCATTCTTATATTTTTTAAGGCGTTCCCATCTGGTCAACCGAGCTTGATAAAATGAAAAGCTTCAATGAAGCCCTTCTTCGCTGGTTCGGGAGCAGCACTAAAAAAATACAACAACTCCAAGATATCTCCTCTGGCCAAATGTGATTACTGGCCCATGTCTCGTGAACCAGCTTCTCTGATCCATTTTGCAAATTTTAAATTTCATCAGAGAATACTGGTGTCAACAGTATAAACCGAAGCAGAGCCCCAAAATTATACCATTCTTGAACTTCGATTGGATGCT